>BCLH01000625.1:70335-97124 GCA_001602315.1 Zoysia pacifica
TCCCGGTCTCACGTTCCACCCTCGCTTGGAACGTCATGATCGCCGCCGGCGCATCCGCCTTTGAGTGCAGCAGCGTGAGCCACATGAACCGGCTCATGTCATCCACCAGTAGAAGGAAGTAGGCGTTCCCGGCTGGCGTTGGCGGCGAAATCGGACCGCACAGATCACCATGAACCAGTTCGAGCTCCTCCTGAGCCCGAAACTTGGAGGTCTGTGGGAACGGCGTCCTCTTCTGTTTCGCCAAGATGCAGTCCTCGCAGACTTGCTCGACATGGTCGATCGCCGGCAGTCCCTTCACCATCTCACCGCGGTTCAGCTTGCGCAGCGACTGGAAATTCAGGTGACCGTAGCGCTCATGCCAGCGCCACGCCACATCACTGACCCGCGCGGTAAGGCACACGGGGGCGACGACGTTCATGTCGAGGAAGTAGAGCCTGCTAGGTGATCGATACACCTTCGCCAGCAGTTGCCGCTGCAGGTCGTAGAGACGCAGAATGCTGTGCTCGATGTCGACCTTGAAGCCGTCCTCGTCCATCTGACCAATGCTGACGATGTTGGTGGTCAGACGCGGGATGTAGTACACCCCATCAAGCCGACGGTGCTCGCCGGACTTGCACGCGAAGAGGACAGTGCCCTTGCCCTCGATGTCGACCACCGATCCATCGCCGAATTTGACGGTGCCGATGACACCGGTGTTCAGTTCGGCGAAGACAGCCCGCGAGCCCGTCATGTGGTTCGTCGCGCTGGTGTCGAGCACCCAGCGGCGAGGTCCCACGGCCTCCTTCTCTTCCTCGCTGAGGTGGAGAAAGACCTTGCGCTCGACGAGGTGGACGCAGGCCTGTGGTTCAGCAGCAGGCGATGGCGATCTGGGGTGTGAGCATGGCACGCGCGGCGCGATTACTTCGGTGTCCGCGGCGATGTACATCAGTGCATGCTCCTCCTCCTCAGCCTGCGCGACGTGAGCTGCACACTTTTTCTTCCCGCGACAGTCCTTGGCCCAGTGGCCTGTTTTGCCACAATTATCACAGCGGGTGCCGCGTGGTGGCCTTCCGCCACCGGCGTTCCCAGCTGCGGCGCTCAGACCGTCGTGGCCATCCCGCGACGAGGATCCGTCACCGCCACGTCCGCGTCCACGCCCACGGCGCTTTCCACGGCTGCTGGAGCCCGTGCTGCCACCAGAGCCTTCCTGCTCACGGCGAGCCTCCCAATCTTCCTCGCACAGCATCAGGCGCCCCATGGCGTCCGTGATCTGTGGCGGCTGGTCGCGCTCCTCGAACACACGCAGGCGACCGATCACATCCTCAATCGTCGCCTTGTTCAGGTCCACGAACATCTCGATGGAGACGGCGGCCTGGTTCAGGCTCCTTGGGACGACCTGCAGCAGCTTCTTGACTACCTCGGTGTCGGTGATGTTGTCGCCGAGGGTGCGAAGATTGGTGGCGAGTGCGGTGATGCGAACCCCGAAGTCGGTGACGGATTCCCCCTCCTTGAAGGTGAGGTTGGCGAAGTCCCGACGGAGCTGCTGCGCGCTCGCGTCGCGCACCCGCTCGTCGCCGATCCGGAGCGTCCTGACCGCGTCCCAGGCTTGCTTCACGGTACGCTTCGTGGCGAGAGTGCCCCAGAGTTCGGATGGAACCGAACGCAAGAGGCCCGACATCGCTTGTCGATCGTCGTGGTACTCGTCTTCGTCGGGATCGTCGGAGATGCCGTGGTGGACAGCGTCCCAGACGCGGAGGGTCTGGAAGTTCACCTCCATGACCAGAGCCCATTCCGGATAGTTTGTCCGGGTCAGCATCGGCCACGCGACGTTCGCGGACGGCCGCTCGACGATGCGCTCGACGATGCGTGATCCGGAGTCCCGGTGGCGCGAGCGGCGGCTATGGGAGCGACCACGGCGACGTGGCGGCGAACGCAACGACTGGACCTTCTTCTCGCCGGAGCCATCACCAGTCTGCGGCTTCTTGGAAGGCGACTGCGATGCCATGGCGACGGCGAGAACTCAGCTCCGATGCCAATTGTCAGAACTCCGAACGAGGATGACAATACACACACGAACACGAAGTGGACACGATGAAATTTGGTGCTGCAAAGTGGCAGCTTTTCTGTGGTTGTTATCTCTATATTTAAGCAAAGTACAGAATGGAATACATGGTAGGAAATTACTCAGCTAATCAAGGCATGCTCGTGATCGGTAGCTGCCATCCCAACTCCCTGGGCCATGCCATGAATGGTGCTAATCACCTCTACCTTCTATAGTTAGCTAGCTCATGGACTTATTCAAACAGCGTTCAACTACGCCAGGATCCTGCACGGCCCCAAGCGCGAGCTCCGCTGCAGTGGCATCGTCGTCGAGGATGAGGACCTCTGCAAGGTCATCCAGCTGCAGGGCGACCACCGCAGGAGCATCGCCGCGTAACTCATCAAGGTCGGCATTGCCAGGAAGGAGAACGTCAAGATCCACAAGGTGCTTGAGGGGTCGGTCCCGGCTCCGGCGTGGTCGAGACCTTCGCAGTTTGCCAGGCCACGTCAGAGGCGCCGTCGCCTGACAACCACGCCGCCGGACGTGATGCCACCCACCAGGCGAGACCCTGCTTTCTTCTCATGGCAGGTGAGGAATCCCATCCTCCTCTGATTGAATCCCTTTGCTCTCTCTCTCTCTCTCTCTCGCTCGCTCGCTCTCTCTCTCTCTCAGGTGAGTGCGCATCCAGATTTGACCGGTACAAGAAGATGGAGAGGCATGATGAGTGCCCGTGTAGGTCTTTAGATATCCAGATCTGAGCGATGGCTGCTCGAAATCGAAGCTGAAAGGTGCTGGGCAGACTGGTTCATCATTTATCGCATGAAGGGATGTCAGGTATGGGTGGGGAATTGAGAAAGGGACCACACGTATCTGCGGGCGTGATCACTCCGGAGGAATCCGAGGCTCGTGTCATCAGGTGAGTCTACCAGCTTTTGGATCAAGAATGAAGAACAGTTGCCAAATAAAACATAATTCAGAATGTTTGTGAGACGCAACCATTCAGGTATTAGTTTTGTTTGATAAACCAAGATAATAACATGCATCATGCTTGGATTAGATATATATCAAAGCTTAAATGGAAGGCATTGTGTTAACTGTAAACTACTGAACTCCAAACTTGGTTTAAATCTGTTTCTACGACTCTTTTTCTTTCAGTTTCATCTATCTAGCCATGAATCTTTATATCACCTATTCTTATATGATATTCTAGCTTCGAAGGCCCCCGAAGCAATAATGAAGCAAATATGATACTCCAGCGACACCTGCAATGAAAACAATCAAGTGTTTTATGCAAAGATGAATGGAATGAAATCACGATCTTCTCTTTCCTCCAATCAAACCCTAGAGAATTTGTTGGAGGACTTGGGGAAGAGGAGTAATGGATCTTAGAGATGCTCAGGTTGTGGATTCAAATGAGGTTGAAGTTTTTTGCAACCTTGAGATGTTGGGGACAAGGGATTATATAGATCAATCAGGAAAAACTTTCCAAAAAGGTTCCAGGCCTGGACTAGTCTGGATAGGCTAAACAAGTTTGGACCTTGGGGCTCGAAGGCTGGGTGTAGGCATTCTGGAGCCGACCGAGGCTCGGACTAGTCTGGTCGGGCGAACAAGTTCGGGCTAACCGGGGTGCTCCTTCTCTGAAGTCTGCCCGTCAGATGGACAAGTTCTATGATGGACTCTCACGGAGCCTCGGACGTGTCTGGCCCTATTGGGGGGGTTCGGTACTAGAGTCTGGCGGTAGGTCGGACTAGCCCGGCATGTTTAGACAAGTCCAGACCAACTCGCTACCTCCTCTCCAGAGTCCACCCGGTGGTCAGACAAGTTTTCTGCCGAACAAGTTTGGGCATCTCAGACTAGTCTGAATAGAATAGGCCGTATCGCTTTAAATCAAGGATATAGATATTAATATGAAATGCAACAACTGAGCACTTAATTATTTTCATCTTAGTAATTGCTGAATACCTCTTGATAGTACGGTGTTCCTACAGCTAAATATAAATAAAATGAACAACTTGGAGCCATAGATCAACCTTCATCTTTTCTCTTTTTTTTTTTTGGGGGGGGGGGGTCCGTGATACTCACAAAGTAATGTCAAAAGCTTCAATTGTTTGCCATAATTCATCAAAAAATCACAAGGATCCTAGATGCACTTTCAACAAACTGATATCCTATGGGCTATTGTAACATTTGAGCAAGGTGGCAATTATCTATATCTTCAGACACAATGTTCTCAAACATAACAAACTGATATTCTATGGGTTACTCTAATATTTGAGCAATGTGGCAATTATCTGTATGACACTATTGCAATCTATAACCTGTCAGAAAGTAATTATTCTATTGGTTCAAAAACTTCTGTTCCTAAGCCATAGCCGCCTCTAGGTGCAGCAATGGTAGGAGCCTGGTCCTATACGAAGCAATGCGAACATGCAAAAAGAACTTTGCAAAATCATCCGATATGTTGGCAGGAATGAGATCGGTGGTTACTCCAGCATGCTTTGCTGGGTGCTCTTTACAATCCCAGATAAGCTTGAGTACTCCTTTGAAGTCAGAATAATATATTGGCTGATTCTGCGTGACAGGGTCTTCGAATTCATATGCGCTCTTCTGGTGTTCATTGATAATGTTCGTAAACTGCCAGGATGGTAACCACATAGCGAAGCCTTGAGATCGTTGTAGAGATCTTTATCCATCTTGCACTTCTCTTCGAGTACGTCGCTTGTCATCATAAGTTAGCTTGTTTGTAGGGGTCCATCAATAAAGGATGGTACCTAAGTGGACAGACACAACCGCCCTCACGCATCAGTCTCACCCACTGGTGTGTCATATCTGGTAGCTGCTCCGGGTGGAAGAAATTTTCAATTGCTGCAGCCAACACCATATGATCATCCTTGTCCCCCGTGCTCTCCAGTAGCATAGCTATATCCTTAACATTCTGACGGACTAGTTGCTGGATACTACTAAACTGTGACAAGTGAAATCCCTCTAAAGTGTCAAATTGCTCTGGTGTATCAGCCACAAACAGTGGTACATGCACCGAAGAATCAGTGAAGTATGCACCTAGGCTCAGACTGTTGTAGGTCCGTCGACATCATGTGGATGGCCGATTATCATCACTATCTCGTTCAATGGAGCTCCTCTTCGGTAAGCCGTGATGATCCGGTAGGAGCGACTGAGGTGACAATGGGCCAATGAACACATGCAAATGCTCTACTCTGTCGAGCTGCAAAATAAGATGATCCAAACCTAATAAATCAGTACGAGCTTGCAGGCAAATTAAGACATTTGAAAGAAAACAGCACTCCCCGGCTCCTCGCTCCCGTCCATTGCTGCCGGCAAATAAATAAAAAAGGAAAACTCAGCACCATGCTGTGCGGAGGTGCCATGCGTGAGGCGCCTGGTGCCTGTGTAAATTCGGAGACCCCCCCCACAAATTCCCATGCCAACGTCCGGCCCATCCATCTTGCTGATCGCCCCCCCCCCCCTCCCAGATCCTTTGGCTCACGGTGTGTAGGGGGTAGTGAGAAAATCAAGGATGCTGTGCTGCCCCAGGTTTCAATTGAATGCCCGGTCTTGCGGTGCTCACACGACAGCTCCGGTCATGCCATCATGTCAACCCAATACTACTTCCTCCATCCCTAAAAACATTTTATCCTACTAGCATGGAAATTTTGTCCCAAAAAGTCTAAACGTTGTGTAGTTAGCCTAAAGTGAATTTTCTTACCGCGTCAACTAATACGGATGCATGGATAACTAGCGTTGACAGCACGCATGGTGGCTAGGTGCACCCCACCCCACCTCTCTGCGTCTGTGTCACTTAGCCTTTTTCATGTTGCAGCAGGGATAGAGTCCCTGATGACGCATACTTCCATACTCTTCTGGGCTCACGCAGGCTACCATCCGACACCTCGCGTCCCACGCGGCCACGCCTTCATCACCTTGTCCGATCAAAAAATCCACCACACTCAATCTCTCCCTCTCTTTCCCCTGCTAGGCGGGTTGACAGACAGAGTACTAGGGGTATGCAGTGGTGAAGGATGAAGGATACTGAGAAGGGAGTTGAATCGATGGATTTAGGATTCGAATTTTGCTACAAACTCAAACTAAAACATTAGATCACTAAAAAGAGCAATTTATGCAATTCTACTAGACCAAGACCTCTAACAATGCTAATGATAATGAAAAAGAGATAAGCAATCACTAGCATGATAGCCACCACGAGGAATCACAAATCAACCTATAACACTACTCAACGACTATGAAATGTGAAAATTAAAGAGTAGGGTCAAGAGAATGCTCAGCAATTTTTTATGAGGTATTAGAAGGTTGGCGCTTTCCCCTGACTCTCGTTGGATCACTCCGGTCAGAGTACCAGTCCCACCTGCCATCTTGGAACAGTACTCTCTAGAGCACGCTTCACTCTCGGAGTGAAGTCACCGGTGATGTTGGCTATAGCAAATAATGCACACTCATAAAGAGCAAGCCTCTAAGACTCGGGCATTCTCTCTTGATGTCTCTTTCGAGCGAGGGACTCATAACTGCATACAAACTTGCTTCATCTTCCACAAACTCCTCAGAAGCTTCAACAAAGACTCTTAGCTGGTCTAAGGTTGCCAACCCAAGAGTAATAAGCTAAGATCACTCCTCTCAAAGTCTCACAAGATCTAGAAGTGCATGAATGCTTTTACTACTTTCCTACTAACACAAAAGATCTCCAATCTTGAGTTGTACTCTCTGCTTGGTGTCACTTGGTCTCTCACAAGTTTGCTCCAGCAAATCAGACCTCAGACACATTGAAAAACGTCCTCCTCCACGGTTTATATATTCTTCAAGTCCAGAAACAACTATTAGAACATGTTGTCATAAAGTTATCTGCTTTTAATAGTCACTAGACTATTCGGTGACTGTTCACACTGTATTGTCCGGTGTACCACCGGAATGTTTGGTGACTCTATACTTCCGCAGACCAGTGAAACACCGTCTCGGATATCCATTCCATATGACACTGGACTGTCTGGTGTATATCTTCACTAGACTATTCGGTGACTCTTTCTTTTGAATTCCTAGAGACATCTTCTCTGAACTTCATCTTTAGGGACACCGAACTTACTGGTCACTAACCCACCAAGCTGTTCGACAACTTCTCCACTTCGGCTCCAAAAAAACCTCTTCTGGACTCTAAATTTGGCTCACCAGACTGTCCGTGTCCGTTGACTGCATCTAAAGCTGAATCTGAGTTTTCATCTAGAATCTTGACTTTGGCTTCGACCAAACTTACTTCCTCTATCATATTAAGTGCTTTCTGAGGCAACTAAAAATATTCATACCTCCTAATACTTATATGACCCGAGAGTCTCTTAATAATACTGATGATTCTATGGACTCTCTAACTAGTCCTTAGCCTTGCTCCACCAACACTCGATACTCCTCTCTTTGGGGTCGTCTTTGTCATTCATCAAGGAAGCCCATCGTATTGATATAGAATTTGCGGGATAAAACCCACAATCACATGGGTTACACATAGTGTTCACTCAATCATCAAATTTTACTCATACTTTTTAAGGGACTTCAAAGGTTATGAAGCTAACAAGTGGCCAAGATTTGGGTCACATCACAACATTTTATATGACTAGGACTGAGTTTATCGAAATTCTTGGTTCTTGCAAGATTAGGAGGAAAAGAAAGAAACAACAGAGAAAAGAAAGACTCACTTGAAAGAAAATAAGACCCATATTATAAACAAACAACACTTCGATCGACCAACACTCAAATTCTTGTTCTTGCACAGATGAGGAAAAAGAAAGAACAGTAGAGAGAAACAAAAGATCACCTCAATCCCACGCTCAACCTTGATGTGGACACTCATCTCAACGTTTTTCTCATTCATAGGAGGAAGTGATCGTGTCTCCAATCGCTGCTGGTACAATGATGAACCGTGCGGGTGACTGCCATACACTACAACACCTCGGCAGCTGTGCCAACCTGGCGCCGTCGACGCAACGTACCGACCTCCTGTCCCAACTCCTCGAACCAGAGTTCAATGGTCTTCTTGCAGATGCAGAGGGAAGAGATAAATTGTAGGAGAAAGGAGGAAAAGAAGAAAGGAGCAAGGATCTCTAAAAATAAATTTAGTTCGAAAAATTTCTTCGACAGCAACGGTTGGTGAGTTCTCATGATTAACCATATCTCTCACCACTAACGCAGGATTCTTTTCTATCTTTTTTGTTTGAACCTAGAATAAATGAGAGATAAGATGAGATGTTTGAATGCTTCTCGCATTTTGCCACTATTCTCCATGGCCTGCTGCTCTATGTTGTCCATGTTCCTGAGGACTGTCGTGTGCCCTGCCGAACTGGACTGGTTCGGACACCGCCGTGCCATGAATGCATGAAGCACTCAAACAACCATATCTTTGAGCTTTTCCGTGAGCTTTGTTCTCCGTTGTACTTGCGAGTTGCATGTACACGTTGATCCTTTGCATGGTTCTCGTAGCTTTGTGTTTTAGTATATAATAGTGGGTAAGGCGTTAGGCTACTTTGCTGAGCGTAATATAAGGATGGATGAATCTTTCAGAACCCTAGCATAACAACTTCAAAAGATAACATGAACTTAGAGGAGAGGCTATCATAGACATAACAGAGAGATATATACAAGTTTACATACATGGCGTACAGATATTTACTGCATGATTCCACACTGATATCACTGAGTCGCTAATAGCAGAACGAACAGGGAACTCGAGCCAATTTTCTCATACAAGAAACCTCTGACAGTTGAACTAATGATTTTTTTTTCCCAAAAGGGAAAAGAAAAGAACAAAATACCTCTTTCCTGGTTTGCTGTGTTGTGTCGCCTGCACTATCTTAATGTCTGAGGTTTCTTGTATCACATCTTTATTTGCTCCTGTCCCTTGGATTTATACATTGCTTCCACCATAATGCATGCTCTTGAAAAGAAATTACACTAAAGAAGCAGCAGGGGAATTTGTAAACAAATAAAAGAAAAACAGAGCACGTCCTGAAATTTCAGAATAAGTAAACAACATAATTGAATTGCACAGAATTGCATGGAATTAATTAAGGTACTTACAGCCATATACAAAGTTAGACTCCACATTCTTGAACTGTCATGAATATTCAAACAAGGGCAGCATTTTCTTAAAAATTGTTTTCTTGTTAAATTTAGGTTTGAAATTTTGAAGCACCCTTCTGCTCTCTTTTAATTTTGGATAGCCTTGTGGGCATCTTTTAAAGGACATGAAGCAATTTTATTGTAATGCTGAGGTCACAGGATAGATGACCTCATACTCATTATCATCCAAATAGCCTCAAAACAAAATGTGGTTATACATGTCCAAACAGGCCACCCGGCACAGCCTAGCCAAGGCACGAAATGGCACAGTCCATTTTAATTTTCGGCCGACCCGGCACATCATGCCTAACGGACCGTGGCGCCCCAGCCCACGGGAACCTGTACACCTTATAGTACGTTATTTTTTCTAACAAGCTTTATCAGGCATTCACATTCACTTTCTGAAATTAAATTGTATCAAAGGCATATGCGAGGTTAAAAAGAAGTAATAGCACAAGTGCACATCCTCCACTAGCCAATAGAAACATGAAAAAAAAGCATAAATGAAAGAAGTTCTGTGTGCAACCTGTCACCCATGGCTAAACATAAATTAGATAGGAAGCCAACCAAATTAACAGTCATGGGGCTCAAATTATGATGATGTGGTACATTTAAATTTTTTAAGTATGAGAAAATTTGTACCTGTTGGAGATGAGAACTTTATTAATACCAATATCTATTTACCAATTACCTAAGTGTGATTTTATAGGTAGCTAAAATTTAAGTGTCTGTTGAAGTTGCTCTAAACCATCAAATCAAAGTTCATAGTTACTTATGAAGTGGGATACATTAAAGACCAGCTCTTCCTAATTTCATTTCGGCCTGCAGTTTCCATTGAACCCAAGCATAGGTGGCCAACAGGGTCGGGTTGGCCCAAGCACGGAAGAAAAGAAACCTGATGAGGACATCAACACCATCGATATGTCCTACTCCCATATACCTACACATTCTTGTTACAGGTCCTGAGACTCGCGCCCTGTGTGTCAACTTAATCATCAAGTTCACTCTTAAGCTGATATTCAACTTATTTATACCATGAAAATCTGTGTACTCTTGTGATACTTAGGAACCAAAGAGAAAACAAATCAAGAGATAGAGTCTCGTAGGCTGGATTCGGATCGCAAGATAGCACCAACTTCTAACGCCTGCCACGACTTCATACAGGCTCTATTTTGAACGTTCAAGTACTTGATGGAAAGCTTATCAATTCTACTTTCCAACGGATCCAGCCCCACCTTTATATGACATCGAAGTCAGTAAGAATTGACATTTTGCTACAGAAAGTGCTGCGTCACCTCAACTTGGGCCGTTGGCCCGTGTACTGAATTGAGGCCATTAGGGGCGCGTCCTAGAGTTTGAGGTCGACCTCAGCACCTCCTGGTCGTCCTCCACTCTAGTTAAAGGCCTCAGCCACGACCAAGAACACTTGGGTTTCGATAGATTGAAGTTTAGCCGTTGCCACTTCACTTGGAGCGCGCGTGTCAACTAGACCGCCCGTCTTCTTGCCATCGGAACCCCACCATTTATGTTTTCAGATTGAACTCATATTTTTATCTAGCAATTCAGTGCTTGTTCATCTCGTTCTTGCTTGTTCTATGATTGCTTGCAGGACGAGTGCCCTCGTGGCTGGTTGATTGCGCTCCACAAGTTCGCGCTCACCATAAAAAATCGGTGTATCGGTCGCTAAGGCGCAACGTCGTGAACAGTTATAGTCGGGCCGTGAAAGTTGCTTCCTTCCACTAATCATGTTTACCATCTCCATCGAAAGATCTTGACCGAACCTCGAATCACGTACCACGATAGAGATGGTAAACACGATTAGTGGAAGGAAGCAACGTTCACGGCCCGACAACAAATGTCCATGATATTGTGACTTAGCGACCGATACACCGATTCTTGATGGTGAGTGCGAACATGTGGAGCACAATCAACCAGCCACGAGGGCACTCGTCCTGCAAGCAATCGTAGAACAAACAAGAACGAGATGAACAAGCACTGAATTGCTAAATAAAAATAGGAGTTTAATCTGAAAACATAAATGGTGGTGTCCGTGTTCTGACCACCAGCACAGTAAAATTTACGTAATCTGAGACAGAGTTCGTGCGCTCTTCGTATTCGAATGGCCTAGTCTATGAAAGACTCAAAGGTTAATTTGGTTCAGGCCGCCAAAAGGCGTAATACCCTACGTCCAGTGACAGAGATATCAAATCATATGAACTCAGGAACACGAGTACAATACGGGAGGGCCTTGACTCGATCCAAGATACCTAGCATATGTGGGTGGATGTGGTTACAATGGAATACATCTTGGCTAACCTGACTTGTCCTTGTATACTAGCGTCCCTGGTGCCCCCTTTTATATAGGGCCGATCCAGAGTTACATGACTAGACCATGCTTACTCGACTGGACCAAGGTTGCGTGGCTTGCCGCCTACAGAATTGTATGACCCCCTGATGGGTAGAGCCACGGTCTTCGATTGGTATGGTCTTCTGGCGCCCACTGGCGCTTGGAGCAGACAGTCGACGTCCTTCGTTCGTCCTATTGTCCACCGCGGGGGACAAAAGTTACTTTACCGCTTGGATTTACTACCCGGCGGACAACGTTACCTCCCGCCGGATTGCTTTACGTGTTTCTAGAATGCTTTGCCGCCCTGGCTTCGCTGCTTTACCATCTTGGATTTTTGTACGTCGTCAGGAATCTCTATGCCTGCCAAGCGTGGCCGGCCCTCAGGCGGGCGGCCAGGCTTTGTCATCGTCCAATCTCTTCCTTCGGAGGTCGGTGTTGGCGGTTCCGGTGTAAGTGCTGGAAGCGGTTGGCTTCGGTTTCGCGACCCTTAGGGTTGGGCTGTCGATTTTGATTTGCTTAAGTCCTTCTTGGGCTGTAGATGGGCTGTGTGCCGTAGTTTGCAAGTGGGCTTTCACGTAAAGGTCGGGTCCGTAAGTACCTAGGCATACTATCCCGACAGTAGCCCTCGAGCCCTGCGTTGTTTGCAATCCTTATTGAGGCAGCGCTGGGCTGATCTTCGTCAGAGTTCGATGCTTGATCCTACGGGTGCGCGCAAGCGCACCGGTAGGGCGTAGCCTCCGAGCGACCCGACGGGTCGGTCTTGGGCTAAATCTTCGTCTTCGTCACTGTTCACCGATGGTTGTTCCTATGGGGGTGCACGAGCATGCCCGTAGGGCGTAGGCCCCGAGCCTCCGAGCGATCCAAAAGGTCGGTTGTGGGCTAAATCGAATGGATAGTTCTCGACCATTGGGGTCGATTCGAAACTGATTTTTGATATCAGTCGAGTGCCAGAAAAGATGCCTAGATTGGGCTGGTCAGGCCAGCCTCGTCCCATGATCAGCATCTCGACTAGGTTAGACTGGGCGGACCAGTCGCTTCCCATGATCAGCGCCCTGAGTGAGTATCGGGCCGACCGGTTTGTCGCCCAACATTTCATTTGCCCTGAGCCGCTAAATTTAAATTTGTTATCACGATGTTAATAACAGGTGTCGATAACGGCTCCAACAATCGTGTGGTTCTGTCTCCTCCACGTAGACGGCGGATATGGCGTCTGGGGATTGTAACCGCCAGTTGATCTAGATGGTTGGATTGACTGATCGAACGGTCTAGGAAGCGCGACGGTTCATGCGGGGGGTGTCTTGTCGAAAGGATGCCCGCCAGGCGTTAACTCCTTGGCAGAGGTGCACAGTAACCGCACCCGCCCACAGAGGTTTCCAAGGCTGATTGGGGCCCACTTGTCGGTGAGTGGGTGTTGAGATTCGCGGGTGCCCGACGGTTCGGGCGCCCATCATGACACACCGTCACATCGACACGGCGTTTGAATAAAAGGTGTTCGTGGCCTCTCATTCGTCTTCACCGGTTTTTAAATCCAAACACAAACGAGCCATTGCTTTCTCTTCCTCGTGCCCTGTTACCTTCTTCCTCTCGTCGCAGTAATTCGCACCTTCGTCTTCGCCATGGCTGGCTCTCCATGGAAGAGATGGAGAAGCTCTTGGTTTACTTGGTTGTCAGCCTGTTGATGTTCGTTGGGTTGTACAGAGCTCCAGGAACAAGTCAACCGCAATGCTAAGCAGATGGAGGAGCTGCGAGATCGGGCGCGCGTTGCCGCAGGGGCCCAAGAGTTGGCCGAAGGCGCCCTTGCCCGGTCCGAGGAGCTTTGCTGCCTGGCCTGGGAGAGCCAAGACGCCTCGGATTCGCGCCTTGTGGTGGCCGAGGGTGAAGTCAAGGAGCTTTTGGCGGAGCTGACGAAGCTGAAGCAGTCGTCGGCCACCACCTTGGCATAGGAGCAGAGTCTCACGAGGCGACGATGGCCCAACTTCAACAGGAGCTGGCGAGAGAACGCGCTGCCACCGAAGCTATAAGAAAGGATCGGGATGGTAAGTATGTAACATACCGAATTTTCGAGTTAATTAAGTGGCAATGTTCCCCAATTTTTGTTCCAATTAAATTGTCTGTTCCAATATTTCGTTCTATTCAAAATTCTTTCGTACCGAATTTTGTTTCGTTCAAATCCGAAATCCGTTCGTCTAAATTAATCCGGTGCCGAAATAATTTAGTCCGCGTAATTTTTACGTTTGGACTAAAATTATTTTCCGGAATTTTCCTAATTAATTTTTCAGATCTCGGTGAGAATAATTTTTCTCTTAAATTCATTTTTCTTTCCGATTAATTGTTAGATTAATTGCTAATCTAATCTGCGATTAATTATTCTGCAATTAATATAAATCCTTGTGGTCTCGATGGTCTACAATTTTCGGAGAACTCCGTTTGATCTCCGATTAATCCTGAAATTATTTCGTTAATTTGTCTCGTCGCAATTGTCGTGTAGGGTTGATTCGGGAAACGTTTTGCGCACATTTAGTCTAGTAGTTTCGATTTAGATTCAATTTCCGGTTTTATTTGTCACGTAATTAGTGTCTAATCCTCTGTTCGTTTTGTGTTTAGCCGGTATTCTAGAGGAGGAGTTCCGCGAGCCCGATCAGTTCGTCGACTCGGATCCTGACTACAATCTTGATTTGCCAGGCAAGCCGCGTCCCTTGATCACTTTGTTCCCAGCATTTTAAACTGCATGTTTTGTTTGCAATCTTAATTTGCATGCCAACTATTTTAAATTGTGCTAGCAACATTTCTAAGCCGTGCCTGTTTACTGTTCCACAAATATCAACCCTAGGATTGTTTTAGTACATTTATTTTACTTTTATGCTTAGCTATGCTTAGTCGCATTTATTTTTATCTCACACCTATCACTATAAAATAGAATTTGTGTTAAATGCTTTTGAACTGTGCTTCAAATGTGTGAGTATTGCAAATAACTATACATAACTATTTAGCGGAGGCAGGAGGAAGTATGAGGAGCTGGGGGACTTTCGGGAAGTCCCTATGAGAGTATCTGTGGCAGGTACACTGGAGGCTTCGGCCTTGGCAGCGAGTTTGTTGGTTGTTGGAGTTGTGGTTGGAGAGCTGGCCTGCCCCGGCAATTAAGGACCGAGTCCTTCGAGCCCTGTACGCTCAGTTGACAACTATGCACACCACGTTACCCTGTATGGGCAGTTGGCTTGATCTTGAAGCTTGCTGAGACTGGTTGTTTACCCGTGGTTGACGGTGTAGTGTTAGTGTGGTGTAGAGCTTTGACTCCCCACATGAGATCGAGATACCCCACCTGATCAGTGGTAGGCTCTTCACAGCTCCAGGACCCGATTGCGTAGGCTTTTGGGATCCCTATCCTGGAGGACGGATGATGCCAGTTAAAGCTTGTGGACGGGTCTTGTGTGTTCGTCGGGGCTACGACGGTAGTCCCCGATGACGCATCCCGTGGGTCCAGGTGCATAACCTCTGCAGAGTTTTAGTCGATGCGCATTGCCACGTCCTTTTGGAAGGACACCACCCTGAGTTGTGCTCCTTGTTGAGTAGTTTTGTTTTTCTTCCTTCTCTCCTTTTCTAAATGTTTTTGACTCCGGCCTTGAGCTGTGGCCGAGTGTGGAGATTACATCGGCATTAAAATGAACCCCCGTCCGAGATAACGGAGATCTCTGCGGGGCAAGATAATAAAATTTGACAAGTTTGAAAATAATGCTTTATTGCATCTTTAAATAAAATAAAATGTTTTAAACTTGCATTTAGCACTTGAGCCATGCCTTTATCCTTGAAACCATTTGCATGCATACATTGTTGTTAGGTAGTACACGGTTTGCTAAGTATTCGTACTCACGGCTTTCTGATTTATTGTTTTCAGAGGATACGCTCAGCTTTGACTTCGACTACGTCTCTGACGGTCCGTGACGTCCGCTCCTGCGCTCGAGCTAGCCTGTGTGGAGGAGGTTCACTACCGCTGCCATGTTGATGCTTCCGCTGTTGTTTTTGTTGGATTCACGATAGAGATATATCTGCACTGAGATATTTCTGGCCTGCGTGCCGATGGACCCCTTTGAAGGACTTTATTCTAATAATTTCACTCTGATCTACTATTTTCTAATTTGTTTCTTGTTTAATATTTCTGTTATGATTTCTTGATTGATCGCTTGTGATATCGTAATTGCCAAACTCCTGGGATTGGCAATATCACGTGAGATCGGGACTTATCGAAAGGTAAGTGAAAACCCGGTCGTTACAAAGTACTTGCTTTGCTCGTTGTCCTTTTGAGGTCGGACCCTTAGTGTTATGTTTGACGCAGATGCGGTCGGGGAATTCCGGGCGCTGCGGGGGGAGTTCGCTCCCTGTTGCGTCAAGTCATCAACGACGCACGTGAAGGTGCCATCGCCACAGACCACGCGGTTCGAGTACTAAACCTGCTCCCGGGGCTCATCAGCACCGAGCTGGTGGTAGCGCTACGGGACGGGGCGGCGCTGACCCTGGCGCACACCCGGTCGCACTATCCCGATGCCGACCTGGGGAGCATCTCCAAGAGGTTCACCACTAGGACGTCGAAAGAAGAGATGGTGAGCTTGCACGATGAAGTGAAGCCCCAAGCTCAGGACATCATCTCCGGCTACCAGCAGAGGCCAAACTTCCTCTAGGGGCGCTTCGGCCACTTGCCTCCTCGAGTCTAGTGTGTATCTGTAGTTAGGAATTTGTTTGTAAATAGCTTCAAAACAATGTGAACTTTTGCGTTCAAAGATTATGCGAATCGATGTTTCCGACCCCTTCTGTGCTGTTGAAAGTGTTTTACACTTAGCATTTTTCGTAATCCGTTGGGCGTTGATCAAGCAACTAGGTCAGGTATAGCTCGTAAAGTCGAGTGTCGTTCTCGATACAGCCATAGAGCATCATCAACGCCGGGTCGGATCATTAGCCGCGAGGAAGTACTTAAACGAGAGTGCTCATAGTCCAATTCGGCACGTCCGAGAGTCACCTGGGAGCTGGGCACGGGTCGGGGGGTCGGTCCCCGAGGAAACAAAGAAGGCACAGAGCCTTCGAGGGATGAGGCGCGGAGCCTCCGACGAAAAGTGAGGTGCAAAGCCTTAGCAAAGGAATGACGCGCGGAGCCTTGAAGAAAACGAGAAGGGTGGCTAGGCCGGCTACGCTTCGCCGTCCAAAGTAGTTAAGTGAAAAATGAGGTGGGCACGAAAAAACTTAATTGATTTTATTATGCGTAGAAACGACGCACGTTCTTGTGGACGATCTACTTGGAGTCATTGGTGGGTTCGAAAGACATAGAGGTAGAAGGCTTGGAGGCGAGGGTTGAAGCTAACACCTAGGACATGCGGATCTCTTCAAGTTGAGCCGACCTTGCGAGGGTGACGGCCAGCTCATAGCTCTCCTGGTCGTAGGCGAGGGCGTCCTTGAAGCGAGATGTGACGGTGATGACCCCCTTGGGGTCCGACATCTTGAGTTCGAGGTAGATGTAGCTGGGGACGGCCATGAACTTTGCGTAGGCAGGCTGGCCAAGGATGGCATGGTAGACGCTGGAGAAGTGGACCACTTCGAAGATGAGCTTCTCCGTTCGGAAGTGATCACGGTCGCCGAAGGTGACTGGCAAGGTGATTCGACCCAGGGGCACTGCGCTACCCTGAGGATGACGCCATGAAATAGAACATTGCTCAGACGGAGGTCGGACTCCGAGAGCTTCATGACCTTGAAGCTGTCGATGTAAAGGATGTTGAGGGTGCTACCTCTGTCCATGAAGACCTTGGTCAGACGCGTAGTGCCGATGATCAAATCGAACACCAGGGGCAAGTGCCCCGGCTGAGGCACGTAATCGGGGTGGTCGGACCTGTCGAAGGTGATCGGGGCCTCCGACCACTTTTGGTATGTGGGCACAGCAGGGTCGGTGAGGTTGACTTCCTGCCATGTCTGCTTCTAGTGGCGTCGTGACTCGTAAGCCACCTGTCCACCAAAGATCATAAGGCAGTCCTTCGACTCGAGAAAGGTGTTGTCGGTGTTACCCTCGGCCTCTTTCACAGGAGGGTTAGGATTTTGAGGTTGACGAAAGTCGGGTTGGAAGTTACCTCTGTAGAAGGCTCGCATGAGGTGGCAGTCCCCCAAGGTGTGCTTGACGGGGGTCACGTGGTTGGTGCAAATCTTGTCTAGCATCTTTTTGAAGTGGTTGTTGTGGTCGACCGGCTTCTTTGCTTGGGGTCGGGGTGGCCGCTCGGTGACACCCACGAACTCCTCGTCGTGCCGGCGATTCTTCTGCTTCTTGTTGCTTGAGCCGCCCTCGTCTCGACCGACCCTGCGGTCAGACCGTTGGTCGGAGCGGTTGTCGTTCTCGTGGTCGACCTTGGATTTCTCTTTGTTCTTGTTCTGGTCCTGGTCGAAGTTGGCTCGGACAGCCTCCTCTCCGGTGGCGAAGGTGGTGGTGATGTTGAGAAGGGCACGCGCCGTCCGAGGGCTTTTACACCTCAGCTTGTGGATGAGCGCCTTGGATGTCGTGCCGCAGGTGAAGGCATTGATGACGTCGGCGTCGCTCACGTCAGGCAACTCATTCCGCTTGCGCGAAAAGCGCTGGATGTAGTGACAGAGCGATTCGTTGGGGTTCTGCTTGTAGTTCTTCAGATCCCAAGTGTTACACGAGCGGGTGTAGGTCCCCTGCAAGTTGCCGAGGAAGGCGCGACGGAGGTCGGCCCAGTCGTGGATGCTGTCTCTGGGAAGGTGCTACAGCCACCCCCTAGCCGAGTCAGACAAGAAGAGTGGCAGGTACTGGATGCCGAATAGGTCGTCGATGCCACTGGCTTTGCACGCAAGACGATAATCCTCGAGCCAGTGGGCAAGGTTGGTCTCACAAGTGTATCGGACGATGTTGGTCGGAGCGCGGAATCCCTGAGAAAAAGGTGCTCTCTGGTTGTGGGACCCGAACGCTCGAGGCCCGACCTCATCAGGACTGAGGCTCCGGACGTGGTCGTAGCTGCGCTGATGGTCGAGAGACCGCTCTTGCCTGGACTCGGCGTAGCGCTCGTTTCTGGCTTGCTTCCACGCGTCGATGGTGTGGCGAACGTCACGGTGCTCCTCGAGGCACTGGCCAACATTGCTAGCTGCAGGGTAGGGATCACGCGCCTCGGTCAGACCGCGACGGTTGTCGTGGGCTAGACTCCGTCGGTTGTCGCTCGATCGATGAGAGCTGAGCGCCTCGAAGTGCTATCGAAGTGATGGTTTAGGTTGTTGAAGCGCACCGTTGAGGTAGACGCGAAGACGATCGTAGGTTTCTTTGAGCATGGGGTTATCGAGCGTGGTGGACTCATAAAGGACGTAAGCCGCCGCCGCCAGGTTCTTGTATGACGTGTCGAAAGCGGGCGTACCACCGTCCATTATCTGCTGATAAGTGAACCAGGCCCGGGATCAGGCACCACCGCTCGTCGCAGCGGCACCTTTACCCTGAGCATCGCCCTCGGCCACAAGCTTGCGTCGGAGAGCATCTTCGACGACAGAAAGAGCGTGACGGTGCGGAGAAGGGTCATCGTCAAGATTGTCGGGGGGTATCGATCTCTGCGGCTTTGTTAGGTTGTAGCATGAAGCACTCACGAGACGGGTCATGGCCCAACACATCGTGAGGTAAACGACGAGGTGAACGACGGCGAAGCGAACGACGCCGAAGCGAATGCCGCTTGTGCGGGGTCTGAAGGTGAAGCTCGCCTTCGTTGTCGGCAACGAAAGCCAGACTTCCAAAGCGAAAGGCCTGGCCAGTAGCGAAAGTGGGAATGTTCCACGATCGACCATGATGAGCGATGGCAACTGCAAAACCCTCGAAGAACAAGCGAGAGATCGAGGACTCTCCCACCAAAGCGAAAATCAAAGCCATCGAAAAGCGAAGCGAAAACGCACCACAAAAGACCCCCTACCTGGTGTGTCAAGTGTCAGTGTTCTGACCACTGGCACAATAAAATTTACGTAATCAGAGGGAGAGTTCGTGCACTCTTCATATTTGAATGGCCTAGTCTATGAAAGACTCAAAGGTTAACCTAGTTCAGGCTATCGAGAGGCGTAATACCCTACATCCAGGGGCGAGAGAGATCAAATTATATGAACTCAAGAACACGAGTACAATGCGGAAGGGCCATGGCTCGATCCAAGATCCCTAGCACATGTGGGTGGATGTGGTTACAGTGGAATACAACTTGGCTAACTTGACTTGTCCTTATACTAGCGTCCCTGGTGCTCCCTTTTACATAGGGCTGATCCAAGGTTACATGACCGGACCATAGTTACTTGGCTGAACCAAAATTGCGTGGCTTGCCGCCTACAAAATTGGATGACCCCCTGATGGGTGGGGCCACGGTCTTCGATTGGTATAGTCTTCTAGCGCCCGCTGGCACTTGCAGCAAACGGTCGGCGTCCTCTGTTCGTCCTGTAGTCCACCGCGGGGGGACAAAAGTTACTTTACCGCTTGGCATTATCGCCCGGCAGACAACTTTACCGCCTGCCAAATTGCTTTACGTACTTTTGGAATGCTTTGTAGCCCTGGCCTGGCTGCTTTACCGTCTTGGACTGCTGTACGTTGTCAAGAATCTCTGTGCCTGCCAGGCGTGGCTGTTGGAGCGGTGGCCGGCCCTCGAGCGGGCGGCTAGGCTTTGTCGTCGTCCAGTCCTGTCTTTCGGGGGTCGAGATGGTGTTGGCGGTTCCAGTGTAAGTGCTGGAAGCGATCGGCTTTGGTTTCCCGACCTTTGGGGCCGGGCTGTCGTTTTTTATTTGCCTAAGTCCTTTGTGGGCTGTAGATGGTATGTGGGCCGTAGTTTGCAAGTGGGCCTTTACGTAGAGGCTGGGTCCATATGTACCCGGGGCATACTATCCCGACAGTGGGTTCCGATGGCCAGAAGACCGGCAGTCTAGTTGACACGCGCGCTCCAAGCGAAGTAGGAGCGGCTAAACTTCAACCTATCAAAACCCAAGTGTTCTTGGTGGCGGTTGAGGCCTTTAACCAGGGTGGAGGACGACCAGAGGGTGTTGGGGTCGACCTCAAACCCTAGGACGCTCCTTTAATGGGCTCAACTCGGTACACAGACCAATGGCCCAAGTTGGGGTGACGCAACACCTTCTGTAGCAAAATGTCAATTGGCAGTGACTGTGATGTCATATGTAGGTGGGCTGGATCCGTTGGAAAATAGACTTGATAAGCTTTCCAGGAAGTACTTGAACACCCAAAACGGAGCCCGTATGAAGTCGTGGCAAGCGATAGAAGTTGGTGCTGTCTTGTGATCCGAATCCAGCCTGCGCAACTCTATCTCCTGGTTTATTTTCTCTTTGGTTCCTAAGCATAACAAGAGTACACGGATTTTCATGGTCTAAATAAGTTGAACATGAGCTTAAGAGTGAACTTACTTGATGATTAAGTTGACGTGCAGGGCGCGAGTCACAGGACCTGTAACAAGAATGTGTAGGTGTAGGGGAGTAGGACGTATCGATGGTGTTGATGTCCTCATCATCCTCCCCCACTTGAATTAGAGTCGTCAAATTCACATTGCAAAATTACCACTCCATAATGCCATCCTAAAATCATAAAAGGTGAGGGCCATAGGGGTATATATGTGATCTCATCATCCTCTCTCACTTGATTTAGAGTCGTCCTCGACTCATATTTGGATTGAGTACCAGCCACCCCACCATACCCTCTCCAAATTGCAAAAGGTGGAGGCCATGAGGGTATTTTGATGCAGTCATGTGGCACAGCAAGGACATATAACATCTCATCATTCAAGCTGTCCTCGGCTTGATCCATTGGTCGCTATAGTTGCTTGTTGTTATAATTGGATGAGTAATGAACACGTAGCTAGGGCACAACAACAAATTCTTCTGTTTCATGAGCTGCTCCTGTTGATAGATCACAAAAGTAGAGAAACCTTGCAGGCATTAGTGTTAGTGCCTGCTATTGTTTGATCCTGTGTTTTCATTTCAAAAGTGTATTTCAGATTAGTACATACGACTATTTTTGACACTAAAAAATCTCCGATGTCATCATATTTGCCAATTGCATGAAAAGTACAATAGCTAAAACATTGCAAACTGCAATTATGAAATAATTCTTCTCCAAATAATTCAGGTTACAAAGAACATAAAATTCAATATAACCTAAAATAGTCAAAGAAGGTATAAACTCCAACTTTTTGCCATTAATATCAGTGCAATGAAAAGTCCTATCCTCAATAAGTGTGTTCTCAAAAGCAACATTTTGATCTCTATGCACTAGTTGTGATTTTGGGATTAAAGAAATTTGCGCACACAACTTGTTATAATCATAAGCGAAAGGTGTTGTTTGTGACAAATTGTAAGTCACTAGAGGCTCTATGGAGGATTGCAAAATACTAGTGTGAGCAATGGGAAATTGCAAATCAGTATGAGCAGCATGGGTATACAATGATGGGGTGAGGGACTTACAATGTGTTTCATTATTCTTACTCTCCTAGAATATAGTAGGAACACAAGCATCATTATCCATATCCTACCTTTTCTCGAGTAGCTCAATGTCCCTTTCAGACTTCTGCTCACTCTCTTGCAAGATGTTAGGCATAGGACAAGAAAGAAACAAGTGCTCTCTATCTAGTTGTGCTGTTTTAGTCAGAGATATAGTATCATACAACCCTTCTTTGTCACATTCTCCCTGTGACAAAGACACTTTAGCAACACATTTCACACATTTGTGATCTTAATTATTTTTGCTTCTACGTTTCGATGATAAAAGTTGATTCTCAGCATTACAAGCAAGCAAAAACAAGTGAGATTGAATTGTAAGTTTGAGCAATGAGCAAAATTTGAATTTCAAAATTGAGACCATGCATAAACCTATTCATTGTATCTTTTCGGCATTCATCTAAGCCACCAAAGATGACACAAACCTTAAACTCATGATAATATTCTTTAACAGTCATACTACTCTGCTTCAAGTTTTCTAATTTGGTCAACAAATGTTTAGCATAATATGCAGGAATAAAAACTTCTCTAAAATGTCGTTTAAAGTCTTTCCAAGATTCTGGAATATTTTTATGCCTACAAGTATATTTCCTTTCAAGCATAGCTCCTGATCTTTCTCCGACGAGTCATATTCGTCAAATTCTTTATTTACTTTGACCTCCCAATCAATGTATGCTTGAGGATCAAATTTCCCAGTAAAATAAGGTATAGACGAACTGACTACTTGCAAAATATCATCATGTACCTGAAGTTGATGTGATTGCACACGTTGTTGTGAATGTAAGTCATAAGCTCCCTTTTTTCTTGTTGTGCCTATCATGGTTAGCAAACAACAAAACAAATTGGCAAAGAGAGGTTGTGGCACACTCTACTTCTCTCAAGCCTGCTCAACCAAGTTCTTACATGTTCTTACCTTGCACAACACGAGGGTGATGGCTACGAACAAGTCGACAATGTGAAAAACGAATGTATCGGCACCGCAGCACAACAATGTCCAGCAGTAGTGGGATATATGTGGAGCTATAGAATGACTGAAAGTGTTACACAAGGAAAATACTAGTACCACGTTAGTAAAAGGCAAGTAGAGTAATCGCTCAAAGCCTGTACTATGCTGGTCCTAGGCTAAAACCCGTGCTAGAGACACGAGTCTGGATACAAATGAAGGCCACAAAGAAGAACACTGTTGAAGGAACAAACAACCCGCTCTATTTTTTTCTTTCCTTTGTTTTTCCTCTCTGATTTTTTTGTTTGCTTTTTTTCATTTTTTCTTTTTTTGACCCAAAAAGAGGTAATAAAGTACAGATAGTAGATGCTAGATATCTTTTGTGATTGCGACGTGCTCGGGTGGAATTTTTTTGGCCAGTGAGCATCCGTTGGAAAGCTAGCGCAGAGATCTTTCCAGATTGTGCGAAAACGTTACAAAAAAGTAACAGATCGCAGAGATATGGCTGTTTTCTTCTGCAACAAATTCTGTTACTTGAATCTGTTGTTTCCAGGAAACTCGGATCTGAGTTTATTTCGACCTTCTATTGCGGATCTGATCCAAGGACGTGCATAGATCAATTAGATGTAGTGCATCAAAAATAGGGATGGTGATTATGCTGGTTTTAGAGATTCAAATGTGACGTTGGAGTGTGATAAGAACTCGAAACTCTAAAGGACTAGACACTAAGACCAGCAACTCGACATGACGATGCACCCGAAGACTCAACAAGCCCTAACTATACGGTACTAATAAACAGGCTAAAAAAGGCTATGAGACTATGGAAATTAATCTGCTCTTTTTTTGGCTTTTCTGGACTGTAGGTAAATAACAGATTGGATCTAAAATCTCTCCGAACAACCTTGAGCTCTGATGCCACATGATGCGAGGTAGAGTCCCGATCTTTCAATGGAGCTGGTAAACATGATTAGTGGAAGGAAGCAACGTGCATGGCCCGACTATAACTGTCCACGACGTTGCTCCTTAGCAACCGATACATCAATTTCTGATGGTGAGCGCGAACTTGTAGAGCGCGATCAACCAGCCATGAGGGCACTCGTCCTGCAAGCAATCATAGAACAAGCAAGAACGAGATGAACAAGCACTGAATTGGTAGATAAAAATATGAGTTCAATCTAAAAACATAAATGGTGGGGTTCCGATGGCAAGAAGACTAGCAGTCTAGTCGACGCGCGCTCCAAGCGAAGTAGCAGCGGCTAAACTTCAATCTATCAAAACCTAAGTATTTTTTTGTAGCCGCTGAGGCCTTTAACTAGGGTGGAGGACGACCAAAGGGTGCTGGAGTTGACCTCAAACCCTAGGACACGCCCCTAATGAGCTCGGTACATGGGCCAACGGCCTAAGTTAGGGTGACGCAGCACCTTCTATAGTAAAATGTCAATTGGCACTGACTTCGATGTCATATGAAGGTGTGGTCAGATCCGTTAGAAAGTAGACTTAATAAGCTTTCCAGGAAATACTTAAACACCCAAAACGGAGCCCGTATGAAGTCGTGGCAGGTGTTAGAAATTGGTGCTGTCTTGCGATCCAAATCCAGCCTGCGTGACTCTATCTCCTGGTTTGTTTTCTCCTTAGTTCCTAAGGGTCACAAGAGTACACGGATTTCTATGGTCTAAATAAGTTGAACATGAGCTTAAGAGTGAACTTACTTACTAATTAAGTTGACATGCAGGACGTGAGTCACAGGACCTGTAACAAAAATATGTAGGTGTAGAGGAGTACAACGTAAGGATGGTGTTGATGTCCTCATCATCTTCTTTCACTTGAATTAGAGTCGTCCTCGACTCAAGTTCACATTGCAAAACTACCACTCCACAATACCATCCTAAAATCATGAAAGGTGAGAGCCACGAGGGTATGTATATGATCTCATCAAAACCTTTATTTGATTCAAGAAATTACTGAAAACTAATTCTATAACATTTAAATCCTTAAGTTTTAAATATAAATGGGTCAAATTACATATATTAACGTTAAATATCAAATCAAAGTTTGACAGGCTTATGGGGCTGTCTAGGGCCTGACAAGCTACGCGGGCCCCATACCATTCTTAGTTGGGTCATGCTGAGACCGGCCAATTAGGCATGATCTAGAGAAAATTCCTTATTCGCCATTGAAAATTATACTCTTCCCTTATTAGCCATTGAGAATTTAATCTTCCATTATCTGCCACTTGTTTTAATTTTGCTTTCCTTTTATGCCTTCGCCACCATTTCCTCATAACTAAAAATGCATATCTAACTTGGATTCTTAAATATCTAACAGATTTATACACTCCATGAATTTATATTTTTCATTGTTTATGATTAAAAAATTTGCAAATATTTGTCTAAAATACTCTATTTTCTAAATATAACTTCTGCATTGAGTATTTTAATCATAATTCATATTTTTTACTCATAAACATATGAAAAATATAAATTCATGCAGTGTATGAGTAATATGTCTAATAGATTTTCTAGAATCCAAGTTCGATATTTATTTTTAGCTAGAATTAAGTGATGATCATGGCACAAAAAGAAAGCAAAATAAAATCTAGTGGCGGATAAGAGAAAAATAAATTTTTGATGGTAAATAAGAGAAAGTTATAATTTTTCATAACGAATAAAAAATTTTCTCCATGATCTAGGCTCAGGCATGGCCCATATCCTGTTTTGGATCAGCCCGGTCTGTCTGCCCATCATGCTGGGCCATGCTCAGGCCCAGGTCTCATGCCGATCCACTTGGCATGAGCAACTTCGCCAGGTATAAACCGAAGCATGGACAAGCATGCAGACCGGTCCTGCAGCCTCTCTTAATTACTGTGGCAGGGTGGAGTTTACTACAACGATTTATGGTCTAAGTTGCGCCTCAAAGTCTCAAAGCTACTTTTTGTTTACTGGTCTACTCAATTATCGTACTGTCAAGGCATTGAAAAGCTACTATAAAGGACTTCTCCTTCTGTTCTTTTGCTCGAATGTGTAGTTGTGATTCAAATAACTCTAATAATAAATCAAATTATATTAAAATATATAAAATTTATCAATTTTTTTAATGAGATGAATAGTCAAAGTTAATTTAAAAAGTCAACGGCGACATCAATTAAAGAATGAAAAGAGTAATTCTTTTGGGCGTCCCATCTGTCCTTTGTTCTGACTCGAGCATGTTGTATTTTGTTGTGTGTGGAATAGAAAAAGGCAGCTACTAAAAAAAAAAAGTGCTTTCTTTCCCCAGACACGAAGACTTATATGGCGTGGAACATAAAAAAGTTCCCCGGAATTCTACCTATGCAAGTAATAGAGCACTGCTAAAGTAGACCAACTTCTCTTTTTTTCACCTCCTAGGAGGTGAATGGTTGAACCAATTTGAGCTGTTGAATTTTCAAATAAAAAAAGATAAAATAGGAAATATATTATTTTTAGACATATTTTTTCAAAATAATACATGCAACTTTTCAAACATAACAATTGTGTTTATTGTCAAAAATGAAGGATTTAGTTTCTATAACTGTCGCATGCATCGCTTTCAATAACTTGTTGATTCTCTTCCAATCTACTCCATTCGGTTTTAAATTAATTACACAGTTAACTTTTAATGTCAACTTTAACTATTTGTCTTATTCAAAAAATTTATTTCAATGTGTAAAATTATTGATCTTAATTCAAATTCCGCTAATGATAAATCAAATAATAACAAAAAAATTTCACATTTTAACAAATTTTTTAATAAAACGAAAGGTCAAAGTTGACGTTAGAAGTCAACGGTGTTAATAATTTAAAACCGAATAGAGTAAATATTATAATAATTATTAATTA
>BCLH01000625.1:108056-118439 GCA_001602315.1 Zoysia pacifica
AAACTACAAATTAAATCCTCCAACATCCAAGATTTATTTTAAAAGTTATGATAAATATAATATATTTTGTTATAATTTTTTTTATTATTAGTGGTATTTGAAACACGACTAATAATTTTACACATTTGAACAATTTTTTTAATAAGATGAATAATTAAAGTTGATGTTATAAGTTAATGGTGTCAATATTTTTACTCCGGAGGGAGTATATCATAGAGTGCTCATATTTAAACAAAAGTATAGATACCTTTGGCTGATGTATAATTTTGAAGATACCCATGAGCTATGTCTGAATTTAACATATGAAATTCATTAACACTTCAAAGAATTCTACTTTGTTATCACGATGTTGTTCGTACTAATGCAAACTAATGGGTAGGAAACATGTATTGTCCGTGTACCTTTGTAAGGTACTATTGGCCCCAAAGTAATGTTTAATGTATACTTATTTACAGCACTATCTTAGATAAATCACAATCCATGCCTTCAGAAATAAGTTATATTATATGAAAGTTCCAGGATTGTGAGTTGATATACGAGGTTCATATCAAAGTCAAAACCAAAAGCATGCAACTAACCATTATGTAAACATGATGTGGCAATGTTAGTGCATCTAGGCCCCTTATGGGTTTTGGTGATAAATGACAACGTAATTAAAGAGCTAATGCGTTCTATTGAGTTCTATGAAGAATTGTAGGTAATCAAAAAGAGAGAAAAGAAGAGACATGTCTAAAGCGGAGCTTATTAAAGATTCTTATTTTTTTATTTTTATCGTTGAGTTTAGACATGTCATACTATTAAGAGGGACGGGAAATGAAGTGGAAGTCTGAAGCAAATGCTCAAATTCCCAGCCAAAACATCATTTTCACAACACTCCTGGCCGGAGACTTCGACCCATTTTATTCGAGTCCAGAGAACCCCTTGCCGGAGTGTCTGGCCCCTAGCCGAAGACTCCGTGCATTTTCCTTGGATTCTAAAGAACCCCTCACCGGAGTATCCAGCCCCAGGCTTATTCTGAACTCCAGAACACCCCTCTTAAGAGTGTTCGGCCCTTGGGTCAGAGACTTCGGGTATTTTTCACCGAGTCTAGTACACCCCTTGCCGAAGTGTCCGGCCTCTGGCCAGAGACTCTGACATTTGAATTTTGCCTCATTGACACCTGTTGGAGTGTCCGGCCATGGGCCGGAGACTCAGATGGTTTTGACACCCCAACGACTTTTTCAGAGGTGAGGAGTATAAAACACTCCTCCCCAACGAGCAAAACAATCGCTTAGCCTCATTTTCGACCTGAACACACTTGAGCTCATTCTCACACTTTCTCACACTCTTGCTAAGGCTTTCTTGCTTAGATTTGAGCAAGGGAAGTGAGAGGGCAATTATTCAAACGCTTTAAGAGCATCCCTTTGATTCCAAAGAGCATTTGTGAAGGTTGAAACTTGATTTCGCGTTTGTACTCTTGGAGCTTCAAGCTCCTAGATGACTAGGCGTGCTCGAGAGCTCCCAACTCGTGTGGTGAAGCCTCGGGAAGTTTGTATTGCCCTCCTAAAAGGGATTTGATAGTGAAGCACTCATCTCGACCTTAGTGGTCGTCTTGAGAGAGACAAAGGGTTGAGTGAAACTCGGTTCTTTGTGAACCTTTCAACGGGGACGTAGAATCCTTAATGGATCTGAACTTTGGAGTAAATCTTTGCGTCTCTGTGTGCTTGTTGTTTTCTACCGGTTTGAGATCCATTACTCGCTTTATTTACATTTCGGCATTGATCTATTAGGGTAGCTTGCTCTAGCCTTATTTACTTGTTCCTTCTTGCTCTAGTATTTCCGCTTTATCTTTTGGTTCAAGTAAATTTGTTTGATCTAGCTAAAAATTCCTGCATTCAAAGTTCACAGTGTTTGCGGAGTGTCCGGTCAATAGCCAGAGTCTCCGATGCCGGAGTGTTCGGCCCAGTAGCTGAAGTGTTCGGGGGGATTGACAGCTTGTTTAAGTCTTAATTTGCAAAAAAAAATTAGGTTGGCCTATTCACCCCCTTTTAGGCCACTTTCAATTGGTATCAGAGCCAAACTCTCTAAATCGAGCTTAATCGCTTGGAGAGACGATAAAGTGTCCGGTCAAGCGAGCGAAGAATAATGCGAAGAAATTGAACAATCTTCTTCGAGCGAGAATGATGCAGAATCCTTCTCACTCCTCAAGAGGAAGGCCAAAGAAGAGAAGAAGAAAAAGAAGAAGGGAGTTAAAAAGTACTATTTTAAAACCCCTTTCAATTATTCTCGTTATAATTCTAACACAAATTTCTTGTCGTTATCCATTGGTAAACCTCCTCAATTTGATGGGGTTAACTATACCAAGTGGACGCACAACATGAAGTATAACTATTCTCGCTCCACCCGAGCATATGGGATACTGTTTGTACATGTGTTTATTATTCGGATAGTGATGATGATGAAGAACTCACTCTGAAACAAGAACAAGATCCACCGAAATGCTCAAGCGGTGACAGTTCTTCTCTCATCGCTAAACCAAAAAGAGTTCAACAAGGTTGATGGATTGAACTCGGCAAAGGACATTTGGCACACACTTTGAGTTACTCATGAAGGCACCAAAACCATAAGAATTGCTAAGATTGAGATGATTGAGGGAGAATTAGGAAGGTTTGTGATGAAAGACAATGAGACCCCTCAAGAGATGTACAACCGACTCAAGATTCTTGTCAACAAAATTAGAGCTTACGGAAGAAAAAATTGGGCCGATCATGAGGTTGTAAAGAAGATAATTAGGCTTACACGGTTAGAAACACAACTTTGTGTACACTAATTCGTGAGAGCCCTAACTATAAGAAGATGTCACTCAATGAAGTGCGTGGCAAGATTATCAAACATGAGATGATGGAGAAAAAAGCCCAATATGTTAAAAACTTGTCAAAGAGTACCTCAAGCTCAAAAAAATCAAGATATAGCACTCAAGGCAAGCAAAAAGAGCATGGGCAAGAAGGTAGTTGAAGAAAGTACAAGTGATGAAGATGAAAGCTTCGACCTTGATGATGAAGACATGGCTCTCTTTGTCAAGAGGTTCAAGAAGTTCATGAGGAAGGAGCGGAACTACCGTGATGATAAGAAGAAAGATAAACCCAAGTCAAGAGAGAAAAGACCTTGCTACAATTGTGGAAAATATAGGCACTTTATTGCAAATTGCCCACATAAGAAGAAAGAAGAAGATGATGGCAAGAAGAAAAAGGAGAATTACTTCGGCAAAGACAAGAAATTTTCAAAAAAGAAGTACACCAGTGAAGCCCATCTAGGAATGGAATGGGACTCAAATGAAGAGAGTTTCGATTCGGATGATGAAGGAGTTGCTACATTTGCCATTAAAGAATCTTTATCAAGCAAATCTCTCTTCACCAACCTCAATAAGAACAAGAGCACTACTCACACATGCTTAATGGCAAAGGAGGGCAAGCAAAAGTTAAAAACCAAATCCAACCTCCCTCATAAATATGTTAGTAGTGATGAGAAAATAGAAAATGATAGTGAAGACGAGGCTTCGGTAAAAGGATTAAGTAAAAGTGCTATAACTAAAATCAAAATGCTCATGGATCAAATAGTTGAGAGGGATGAGATTCTTGAGAATTAAGAAGATTTGCTCATTATTGAAAAGAAGAGAAACCTTGAGCTTGAGAATCTCTTAACTCTAGAAAGGAAGAAAAATGAAGAGTTAGACCAACAACTTGCTTCATGCAAGGAGACTTGTATGAGTCTTGAGAGTTCAAGTGGTGCTCTTCAAGGAGACTATGATGCCTTGAAAAAGGAGCTAATAAAGACTTGAAGTGCAATGATACTCTTGGGTCTAACTCCAAACCTAAAGATACACCTAGCTCAACTAAAGCTTTCATAAGTAAACATTGTGCTAGATGTGAGAATATTGATTTTGAAGCTTGTGCTACTAATGTCAAATTGATTCATGACTTGAAAGATCAAGTAAAAACTTTGAATGGGCAAGTTCACCAAAAGAAGCAAGAACTTGATGGTAAGAAGGTTGAATATGCAAGAAGTGCATATTTGAACACAAAGGGCCCTCATGTGAAGGATGGTATTGGTTATGTTCATAGTGGAAAACAAAATGCAAGAGAAGTGAAGAATGGCCAAGAATTTCCAAAATTCACCAAAGAGGGAAGCTACCGAAAGAAGCAAGCCAAGAGCAAAGTCACTAATGATCTTTCCAAGTCTCATGATTATCATACTAATGCTTCTCATAATATGTCCATGCTATTTCAAACTTTTGATGCATCATATGTACTTATAAAGAACAAGTATGATAGAATTATTACTAAGTATGTTGGGGCACACAACAAGAACTCAAAAGCTTATGTGTGGGTGCCCAAGACTCTTGTAGCTAATGTGAAAGGACCGAAACAAATTTGGGTACCTAAAAATAAGGCTTAACTTGTTTTGTAGGTGTACTCCTCTGGTGGAACAAGTTGGATGCTAGATAGTGGATGCACAAATCACATGACCAGAGAGAAAAAGGTGTTCACCTCATATCAAGAAAATGGGGATTTAATGGAAAGCATCACCTTTGGTGACAACGATCAAGGAAGAGTGCGAGGTTATGGTAAAATTGTTATCACAACCGAGCATTTAATTTCCAATGTATTACTTGTTGATTCTTTGGACTACAATTTGTTGTCCGTTTCATAACTTCGTGAGATGGGTTATAATTGTTTGTTCACTAATGAGGGTATGACGGTCTTTAGAAGGAGGGTTGACTCAATTGCCTTCAAAGGTGTGTTAAAGAGAAAGCTCTATCTCATTAACTTTTCAATGAATAAGGCTCAACTTGACACATGTTTAATTGCAAAATTCAATTTGAGTTGGTTGTGGCATCGAAGGCTAGCCCATATTGGAATGAAGGATCTTAGTAAGCTCTTAAAAGGTGATCACATCCTAAGACTAACCAATGTTGTGTTTAAGAAAGATAAGCCTTGCGGAGCATGTCAAGCTAAAAAACAAGTTGGGGCGCCGCACCCCACCAAAAATATTGTGACAATAACAAGGCCATTGGAATTGTTTCATATGAATTTCTTTGGTCCAATAGCCTACATAAGCATTGACGGTAACAAATACAGTCTTGTAATTATTGATGATTACTCTCGTTTCACTTAGGTGTTTTTTTTTGCATTATAAGAGTGAAACTCAAAGAGAACTCAAGAAGTTCTTAAAAGGAGCTCAAAATGAATTCAGCTTAAGAGTCAAGAAGATAAGAAGTGACAATGGATGCGAATTCAAAAACACTCAAGTAGAAGAGTATCTTGATGAAGAAAGCATCGAGCATGAGTTTTCAGCGCCTTACTCCCCTCAACAAAATAGAGTTGCTGAAAGGAAGAAACGCACACTCACTACAGGAAAAATGGCTAGTAGTGGCAATTTTTTTATATGGTAGAGACACTAGTTTATTGTCTCTAGACAATCTTATAGGCATATTTCAAAATGCCTCATGTCTTCCCATGCATTGACTCTAATCTTGTAGTGACACTTTCATAATCATCTCTATAGTATTGGCGGCATTTTTTTTAGAGGCATTTGACAATGCCTCAACAAACTTAGAGACACCTTTTAGATACAATTATATTGCGTCCCTACAGACATAGAGATGAATTTTAGTGACATGATAATAATGCCTCAATGCATGTAGAGACACCTTTTAGATGCAATTACAATATATGTCTACAAATGTAAAGGTGTTTTTGGTGCCATGTTATAAGGCCTTTAAGAAAGTAGAGACACTCTACAATGAGGTTCATTGAGTATATAAAGAGACATTATATAATGCCTCAAGAAGCATATCAACACTTACAGTACCTATTATTAAAACCCACATAATCATAGCGATATTATTTAAGTTTATTATTAGCACAAATAGTTTACGATAGTGCTAAATTTTACATATACAAACATTCAACCTGTGCGTATATATATTGGATAAATAATTCACATAAAGAACAATAAATTAAGGACTTCTATATATAAACAATTGTAAATAGTATTCATCCAAATGAAATGTAGTCTCAAATGTAGAAACTTGACATCCAAGAATAAATAAAATTAATAGTTTTCTAACAGAACTGAATACACAAATTGACAGTTTGAAGTTATAATCCTAAAACTATTCTATTATATAGCACTTTTTATCCATTGAATCTTCAATCTTTTCAAATCAGCGCTTTTTAGTAGTTGGCTTGACTCTCTTAAGCTTCAAATCAATAGTATTCTATCTGTCATATAAACTTATGTGAAAAATACGGATAAAATAGAATATGCTAACTGAAGTCACATATGTCCTTGGCCAAGCAACACACATGCCAACAGCATCCTCAACAGTTTTAAGATCCCCATATGGTCGATGTAATCTTTCATCTTCAACGCTGGTAAGGTAATCAATCACAACAACATAATATCCATCCCCAACCATAGTTTCTCCAATCTCATAAGTGCTATCTCTAGATAACAAAGTACCGACAGCAACAACTTGACCCTGTTTTCCTTTCCTTATCGAGAACAGGAAGACCATCTTTTGGTTCTACAATAACAGCAAGAGTACCCCAAACATTTGTCTTTGCAAAATATAACATGTATTTCTTTAACAAAGAAATAGCATGAAACTTGGAAGTACAACTGAGATATGGACACACTTGTTTCTGATTTGGGCGCTTGCTTTTAGGTTCCTATAACAAAACACGGGTACAAGTGAGCAATGTCAATACAAAAGACAAAGATGCATGCAAAATATGCTCCTAACTTCAAGTAATACAATTTTACACTCAATACAAAAGACGAAGACAACGCATATGTCATACTAACTATCAAGTAATGCAATATTATATACCTCATGTACCTTGAAAAGTATGTTATTACTTGATCCAGAGGGATTAGAACAGTTGTTGTTGACAGCATGCATCTGCAATGTTACAAGCCAACTTATGTGATATTTCAAGACAAAATTAAATATCATACTAGAGCTATTGTAAATAAAACATGGAATTAAATCTATATTGCAAAAAAACAAAACAAAATATAGGTTGCTTGTGCTTGCTTTGAGGTTCCTATGACAGACAACAAGACAATGAGCATTGTCAATACAAAAGACAAAGATGCAACTTATACCATAATAAACTTCAAGTACTGCAATAATGTACTACTGACCATAGGACTCATTCTTTAGTTGGGGACAATGATCTGTTGTTACTGTGCCCTTGGTTTGTGTCGCTAGAGCTTCTAACTCGCAACTCCTGTAGTGATATGCACATTGTATCACGCACCGGAAAAAGGAGCAGTTTACAGTAAGGGATCAACCACAAAAATGAAAACTAAACAATGGCAGCATAAGCTAATGAAATCATTGATGACTAGCAAAAAGCGAGTTGGAGATGAACTACATGCATACAAACTTAGCATCAGAGAAACTACCGACTCTATATAACTTGAGAAGATCCATTGGTGGAGTAATCACACATAAGAAATTCAGGATCCAGAGATACTCATTAGAAATTCAGTAAGCCACTCATAAGAATATTGTTAGAATTCAGTAAATTCAACAATTCCCCTGAACTAAATATATAGAAGTGTTTATTGTAAAATTTATGGATGTAAAGTGTGTAGAAAATTCCTCATGTACCTTGAAAAGTATGTTGTCATTTGATACAAAGGGATCAGAAACACTCTTGTTGGCAGTAGTACAATTCCCAACATCCATCTGCAGCATTACAAGCAAAATTTACTTGGTATTTCAGGAGACAAACAGCATACCGAAGCTGTTGTGAATAAAACATGGAAAAAAAATTTATATTGAAAGAAACAAAATATGGATTGCCTGTTCATTGATTGGTGATGTCATCGTTGGATTGTTGTGAATTGGAATACTCTTATAATCTAATTTCATCATCTGCCCTATCACTAACCTGTTGAAAAAAGGAGAAGATATAAGTAGATAGCAAAAGTAAATTTCAATTTGACATGACAAAAAACTACTCACTACAGTGTTTCCAGTAGCTAATCTTGTGCTTGTTAATTGCTCTCCAGGGTACTTTTTCTCTAGGAATGCTCGAATATCCCTGAACCCAGAAATAGCAAGTTCTAGGTCCCTTTTGATGATTTGATTCTCCTCTGATCGAACATGAGAATCAGATTTGTTGCTCCAATACTCATCATCATAGGACCTTTGAACCTTCAACTCTTTTCTTATGACTGTCTCAAACACATCATCATAATCAGTGTAGAAAGTGTCCCCTTATCCTTTCTTCTGTTCTCTAATTCATCGTAGGCCATGTCCTTCAAAAGTTTTCAAAATGAACGAATATATGATTGAGAATTGGAACAGACAACTATTTAAAGTATACTAAAACTCAGTTAAGGAATATACCATGAGGCTTTGCACATTCTGATTTACATAGTCCCCATTCTTCTTCTTATGAGACTCATCCCATAAATCAATTTTAGTGATGTTTCCTTTGTTCTTATCTTCCTGTCCAAGAGAACAAAACATATTTTGATATAGCATCATCTAATTTTTTGAAAACAATCAAATATCAAATTTGGAGAAGGGAGATCAAATAAAGCTATTACCATTTCCATTTTCAGTCGAGCATGGCTTTTCCGACCGCTCCTGTGTGGATGTCTCTGTTTCTTTCCAGATTCAGCATTTGTCCGACATAATTTCTAAGAATGCAACATTAATTGATGCAGGGCCGAGCAGGCGTAAATGGAGGCCCTGTACGAAACTCTAAAATGGGGCTTGTTATTTTTAGGTGTGTTCTGGTTGCTGTGATGTGGAGTATGAAACAGCCACGTGCAGCGCTGTGCTGCCATGATTATTCACACAATAACCGAGTAGCAGCTGATGCACAGTAGCCGAACAGTAGTTGCTGCATCGACCGCAAAAATACGCCTTAAAAATCACAAACGAACACACCCTTTAAAAAGTATAAAAATTTTACAGGAAAAGCACGAGGTACAGAAAAATTGCGATATAAAAGGGCATGGTATATTGTACTCCCTCCATCCTCCAATTCTTACACTTGACTTTTAGCCACCAAGTTTGATTTTTCATCTTATTAAAAATTTCATAAATATAAAAATAAATTAGTCATTTTAAAGCATCTCTTATGATAAAACTTATCAAAACAAAATAAATGATATTTATAAATTTTTTTAATAAGATAAAGAGTCAAATATAACAACTAATAGTAAGTGTCAAGAATTTAGGAACCGAGTAATATTACATATCAACACAATCCTAATATATTTTTTTACTGCAATTATATTTTATAGATCTATTTCCATATAACATAGCTTTAATTTAAAAGTCTTAGAATATCAAATGCTTGATGAAAAAATGAAAATTTGGAGGCCCTTGGGAAGTGGGAATTGGGGGCCCTGTGAAAGTGCACAGTTGGCACGCCCTCGTGCTCGGGCTTGAATTAATGCAAAGTTTAAAAGAATGAAATATTAGACATGTTAACAATTGCTATGTCTTAGAAAAATCATAACCTGCAACGCCCAAAAACTTAAACATTTTCAAATATTAAAATTTTGAACTTTTCTTTGCATCTCACACTTTAGTATAGAGAATTTTTTTTCAAATTAAATTGCTAGGAATGCATTGCATCTCATTCTTTGCATGGCATTCAAATAATTCTTGCAGTGAAAAATAATTGACCAAGCCACCAAAAGTGTATAGAAATTAAAGCAAAGAAAGAATAAAAATAAAAGAAAAAGTCAAAAACTTCCCTGGGCCTAAAATCTCTCTTTATCTCTGTCTCCTCACCCAGCCGGCCCAAATTACCTACAGCCACTCGGCCCAGCCGCACCTCACCTTCTCTCCCCTCACTAACATGTGGACCCCACAAGTCATCGCCTTCCTTCCACCACTCCCGCGATCTCTTCCCTCCAGTGCGCACCAGCCAGAACTTTCAAAAAACCCCGCGGGATCACCTTCTTTAGCAGAGCCACGACCTTCCCGACATGACCGCCTCTGGCTCCCTTATTTAAACGCCACCCCGGCCCCCCCTTCTGCCACCAAACCCTAGCACCACCTCCTCTAGTCGCGCCGCCATGAGCTGCTCCGACCCCGTGCCGAGCTGCTCCGAGCTGCGCCGCCCCCGCCCGACTGTTTCTCGTCGAGTGCCACCGCCCGTACCGCCTTCCCGACGTCGTCGAACCCCAGAGCCACCACCTCACCGTTGCACGCCACCGTTCGGCCATCCTTGACCCCGCCAGACAACTCGGTGAGAACCCCAGCGCCACCCTCGTCCTTTAAGCCATTCCTTGTGGACCCCGGTCACCGGAATCGCCGTTCCAGCGAAGCTTCGGCAAGGGCCGGCCATGGCGCCGCCGCTC
>BCLH01000625.1:126376-147036 GCA_001602315.1 Zoysia pacifica
TACAATTTATCTTTTCTGTTTTTCCATATATAAATGTAATCTTAAGCAAATGTTTTTTGAGATGATAGAGCACATTATAACACGTCAGAAAAATACATCATAATTTTTTTATCATTATTTTCTTACAGCTTTGTGTCCTAATGATTAATTTATTGTTAAATATCCTTTCTTATGAAACAAATTACAAAAAAATATGATGCATTTTTTTAACATGTGTTATAATGTGTTCTATCATCTTGCCAAATTTTAGCTTAAAATTACACATATTTGAAGAAACAAAAAAGACATTGTAGTAGCAGGTAAATTGAGCCAAGTGGCAAAGTTGTGGGTATAAAATAACCCAAAAATTAGTTTAGGGGGTTATTTGGACTTTGGCTATACTTGAGGGTAGTAATTTGGATTTTGTCCTTTTCTTTTAATGTGGTCCATGTGAGATTTGTTGACTGTTATTGATTCATTGCCTTGTGTCAATATTGTTATTGTTGTACAGGTTCCACAAAAATTCGAAGAGCAGAAGTTGAGTCAACTCGAGTCAGTTCTTCAGTACTTGACGCATGTCAACGGTATGTCATTTGACATCTTCTAGTGTCAGATATCCTATATGGATAATCAAAGTTGGTGACAATGCATGATTTGAAACAAACTTTCCTTTCGATTGTCAGGTACCAGAGCAGCATGTGCCAAGGAGCCCAAATCCTTTTTTATGAAGCTCAGGTAATTCTTGCATCCTGTTATGAAGACAAAATCTTAGACATTCCATATTCAAATTGCGAATTTGAGGTGCATGATCTTGCACAACCATTTTTCATTTGCCGGTCAACAGTTCTTTTTATGCAGATCTCCCTGAAGGTATAATTTATCGGCAAGCCTTGATCTCCATATTAGTGCACCCTCTATGTTCTTTTCATGGCAGCTCCTTGATGACCTGTTGATTGGGTATGAGTCAATGTCTTATTTGTTCCTGAAAAATGGAGAAAGGTAGCTACTTTCTACAAAAGTGATATACTCCTTCCTTTCTATTGTCGATGCAGCTATATAGTTAGGCATGGTATATCATATATTTGTTACTGGAACCTGTTTAGTTAATAAAACGTCTATCAACCATGAACCATATTGGCTATCTTATAATTCACTGTTGAAACTTAGCTATTGCTGCTCTTGTAGAATCTAGTTATTGGCTATTATGTTTTACATTGTTGGCATCTCCTATGGCTATTTTTAATGATGCTTCATCATTCTTGTTTCATGAAACATTAAGGCTAAAGGCTTGAAGCTGGATGGTTGCATAGGGACTATGGAGCAATGAAAGTGTGAGATTGTAGATTAGATTAGTGAGTAATAGAAATTTGTGTGTGATAACGTATACTAGATGATGACTTTATGGGTAATGTGATAAGTTTACTGTGTATATGTTGATATTTAATAAATGTACTTGTAAGTTGTATCAAAATTGTATGAAACCTGTGTAATTGTATTACTTATTACATGCTCACATGGCGTTAATGTCAGCAGATGCTATGTAGTTATCTAGTTATCCAATTTATGACGGATACCGTAAACCACATCTATGACATTTCTTTTCATCGCAAACATTGGGCTTGGGCTGGGCTGCATGGGTTTAAGCTGTTCTATGACGGTCAAGAAACGTCACAGATTACATCTAAATCTATGACGATTTTGCTAAACCGTCATCTAGGTTAATATGTGACGCTCAGTACATGACAATATCGAGAAATGTCATAGATGTCGTTTTTGTGACGGATTTGCAGTGATCTATGATGAAATACATCCTACATCCGTCATAGATTAATAGGTTTTTTTTAGTGTATTCAGATGTGTTTTCGAAAGACTTGCTAGGTATGTCACTTGATTGTGACATTGAATTTTTCATTGATCTAGTTTTTAAAATAGCACTTATATCGAAGAGGTTATATAGGATGTCTGCTAATGAATTAGTAGAGTTTAAGAAGCAAATCACAAAACTTCAAAATAAGGGTTTCATTTGTTTTATCTCATCACTATGGAGAACACTAATACTCTTCATGAAGAAGAAGGATAAAACTCAAAGAATGTGTGTAGACTATAAATTACTGAACGAGGTTACCATCAAAAACAAGTATCCGTTACTTAGAATCGAGGATTTGTTTGATTAGATGAAAGAAGCATCTGTATTCTCTAAGATTGATCTGAGGTCAGGTTACCATCAACTGAAGATTAAAGAGTCAGATATACCAAAAACTGTTTTTCGTATTAGATATGGGTTGTATGAGCATACGGTCATGTCTTTTAGATTGACCAACGCCCTTGCTTCATATACATGATGAACAAGGTGTTTATAAAGTATTTGGATAAGTTTGTGGTTGTGTTTATTGATGACATATTTGTATACTCTAGGAGTGCAACAGAACATGAGTAACATCTAAGGCTTGTTCTTGAGAAGCTATGAGAGAACAGACTATATGCAAAGTTCAACAAGAGTGAGTTTTGATTGGATCGAGTCTCATTCCTTGGGCATGTTATATTCGCGGGAGGAGTAGCAGTTGATCTAAGCAAAGTGGAAGAGGTAGTGAATTGGATGCCATTGAAAAATATGTCAGAGATTCATAGTTTTTTTTATTGGCAGGATACTATCGCCGGTTCATAAAGAATTTCTCCAAGATAGCTAAGACAATGACACGATTGCTAGAGAAAAAAAAAGTTCAAATGGTCGAGTGAATGCCAAGCCAATTTTGAGACCACAGCCTTAGTGCTGATTCTGCCGGACATTACTAAGAAGTTTGATATCTACTGTGATGCCTCTCGACAAGGTCTGGGATGTGCATTGATGCAAGAAGGTCAAGTTTTGTGCTATGCGCCATGCCAGTTAAAGAAGCATGAGTTGAATTATCCTACTCATAATTAGGAGTTAATCACAGTGGTTCATGCTTTGAAGATACAGAGGCACTATATCATTGGGCACATATGTGAAATATATACGGATCATAAAAGTCTAAAGTATATTTTCACACAGACAAATCTAAATCTGAGACAGCGTCGATGGTTAGAGTTGATCAAAGATTATGATGTGGAAATCAACTATCATACTGGAAAGGCTAATGTGGTTACAGATGCATTGAGTCAGAAGCGACACTGTAATATGGTAGTAGCCAGAGAGATGCCATAAGAATTGAGTACAGAATTTGAGAAGCTCAATCTTGGAATGGTCAATGCTGCAGAAGCAATTACCATGGAAGTTGAATCGACCTTAAAGGAGAAAATTCGGAAAGGTCAACTAGAGAATGAGAAGATCAACAAGATCAAGCAGCTCATTCGAGATAATAAGACGAGTAATTTCACTTTGGATGATAGAGGTACCTTATGGTTAGGCAAGAGGATTTGTGTTCCAAATCAGAAGCCAATCTGTGATCTGATTCTGAGAGAAGCTCATGATTCAGTATATTCTATCCATCCAAGTAGCACCAAGATGTATCAAGATCTGAAAACCTGATATTGGTGATATGGTATGAAAAAGGATGTTGCAGAATATGTGGCACTATGTGATACTTGTCAGAGGGTAAAAGCTGAACATCATATGCCTGTCGGACTGTTGCAGCCATTGAAGATTCCAAAATGGAAGTGAGAAGAAATAAGAATAGATTTCATAATCGGTTTGCCTTGCACTCAAGCCGGATATGATTCTATATAGGTAATTGTGGATCGACTGACTAAAGTTGCTCACTTTATTCTAGTTAGAACAACTTACACTGGAGCAAAGTTAGCGAAGTTGTATATGGTAAGTATTGTTTACTTGCATAGAGTGCCAAAGAAGATAGTGTCTGATAGAGGTACCAGTTCACTTCGAAGTTTTGGGAAAAGCTATATGAGTCTATGGATACTAAGTTGAATTTCAGCTCGACCTATCATCCACAGACAGATGGACAGACTGAAAGGACTAATCAGATATTGGAGGATATGCTACGTGCATGTGCTCTAAAGTATGGCAAGAGTTGGAAGAAAAGTCTTCCATATGCAGAGTTCTTATACAACAACAGTTATCAAGCCAGTCTACAGATGTCACCGTTTGAAGCACTCTATGAACGACAGTGCAGGGCACCATTGTTTTGTAATAAGACTGGAGAAAGCCAAGTGTTTGAACTAGAGGTACTCAAGAAAGCAGAAAAACAAGTGCAGCTCATCTGTGAGAATTTGAAAGTTGCTCAATCAAGGCAAAAAAGTTATGCAGATAATAGGAGAGATCTTACTTTCAAGGTTGGAGACTTTGTATATCTCAAGGTATCCCCAATGAGAAGCCTTCGTAGATTCAAAGTCAAAGAAAAGTTAGCACCAAGGTACATTGGACCATTTAAACTTCTGGACAGTAAAGGAGAAGTTGCATATCAACTAGAATTACCACCACAACTATCAGATGTGCATGACGTGTTCCATGTGTCACAATTGAAGAAGTGCTTAAGAGTTCCAGAAGAGCAGCTTCCGAGTGAGGAGTTAGATCTAGATGGTGATCTATCATATTCAGAATGACCCATCAAAATATTGGATACTGCCGAACGAGTGACTCGAAGTAAGGTCATCAAGATGTGCAAAGTTCAGTGGAGTCACCATTCAGAGGATGAAGCCACTTGGGAGCATGAAGATGAGCTCAAAACAGAATATCCGGATCTCTTTTCAAGTCCTTCCTAATCTCGAGGGCGAAATTAATTTTAAGGGGGTAGGTTTGTAACACCAAAAACTTAAACATTTTCAAATATTAAAATTTCAAACTTTTTTTTGCATCTCACACTTTAGTATAGAGAATTTTTTTCCAAATTAAATTACTAGGAATGCATTGCATCTCATTCTTTGCATGGCATTTAAATAATTCTTGCAGTGAAAAATAATTGACCAAGCCACCAAAAGTGTATAGAAATTAAAGCAAAGAAAGGATAGAAATAAAAGGAAAAACCCAAAACTTCCTTGGGCCAAAAATCTTTCTTTCTCTCCCTCTCCACACCCAGCCAGCCCAAATTACCTACAGCCACTCGGCCTAGCCAGGCCTAGCCGCACCTCTCCTTCTCTCCCCTCACTAGCAGGTGGACCCCACACGTCATCACCTTCCTTCCACAACTCCCACGATCTCTTCCCTCCATTAGTGCGCGCCGGCCAGAACTTTCCAAAAACCCCGCGGGATCACCTTCCTTAGCAGAGCCACGACCTTCCGAACATGACTACCTCTGGCTCCCCTATGTAAACGCCGCCCCGGCCCCCCTTCTGCCACCAAACCCTAGCACCACCTCCTCTAGTCGCGCCGCCAGGAGCTGCTCTGACATCGTGCCGATATGCTTCGAGCTGCGCCGCCCCCCAGACCGTTTCTCGTCGAGCGCCGCCGCCTGGACCGCCTCCCCGACGTCGCCGAACCCCGGAGCCACCACCTCACTGTTGCACGCCACCGTTCAGCCATCCTTGACCCTGCCTGACAGCTCGGTGAGAACCCCACGCCACCCTTGTCCTTTTAAGCCGTTCCCTGTGGACCTCAGCCACCGGAATCGCCGTTCCAACGAAACTCCGGCAAGGGCCGGCCATGGTGCCGCCGCCCGGCCTCTGGCCGCACCGGCCAACCCAGTCACGCCCGCCCGAGAACGTTCGATCCAGATTGGACGGATCAGATTGAAACGCTCCTTTTTAATTAGGTTCATTGAATCCTAGTCATTTGATCCAGATCCGAGAGCTTTGGTCGCGCTACGTAGGCCACTTAACCAGATCCATCCAATTTGAAATCTAAGGCCCCGATTTATCCTAGCTTCTGCAAATAAAATAAACAATCGCATTACTGCGTCAGCATGATGTCAGTAGAGCCGAAATATAATTGAAAGTTAATTAGAAATTAGGATAATTAGTTTCGAATTAGTTGTTAATTAATAAATAATTAAAGATATTATTAACCTAAAAATAATTAATAATTATTTTGAATAATAATTAATTTTACAGAAAAACCCCTTGTACTTTTATATAATTATAGAACAGCCCCTGCCCGAGGACATTTTACAATTTAGCCCCTGAACTTTTTTGTAATTACTATTTAGTCCTCAATTAATTTCGTAAATTACTGATAGGTCCTCAGAACTTAATTGATAATTGCAGATTAGTCCCCGAACCTTGAAAAGGCTATAACTTTTAAACCGTAGCTTCGATTTTAGTGAACTTTATACCAAAACGATCGTAACGAAATAACCTATGTATTCATGGCATAATCATACTGATATTGATCTGTTTTTGTTGCATTTGATTGATTGTTTGTGCTTTCATACGTTAGGCGACTTCGTTCCGGACCTGTAATACGAGGACTTCCAACAGCAGGACTTCGAAGCCGTCGAGTACTATTCTTAGGAGCAGCAAGACAAGTGTTCTTGACCATTTTGTGCCTAGTTTATAAAACTTCTATCTTGTATATTGCATGCTTGTGTCAAATTGATTACGTACCTATTGTTAGGAATTACATAGTCTTTCCTTACCATACCTTGTTGCACTAGTTTACCTTTTCATTGGGTATATTACGTACTTAGCTTGCTGTTGTCGGGATGAGTGATGTTAACTTGATTCATTATCATACTTGCTTCACGAGGATTAATCGATTAATTGATTGCAACATAGAGATTAGTGATTTGGGGAATATGGTTGGTGTAGGGCTGTGTGCGGGGTTACTGGCACTGTCCCTTGGTATGTTATCTCCCCAAATCTAAAGACCAGTTCGTGGAGCGACCACTCATGCGCTACTGTACAACCACGAGCCAAGTTTGGGCATGGTCTGGCGTAGTAAGTGGTGGAGACCAATTTTGTGCGTGCTAACGGGTGGAGCAGGGAAAGCGGATTACGCCTGGATTCGCCTGGAGAGAGATGTGTAGGGAAGGGAGGGTTAGTTTCGAAAACCATTTAGCACAAGAGGGGGTCTTTTCAAGGTTACGGTTAGTGACTTATTAGGTGAAACCTCAGTGGGCACGTACAAGCTGAAGAAATCCATGCAGAAGTCTTGAAGTGATCTCTTGACACACCAAAGGATGTGTGCGAGTGCGATGACACAAACATAATAGAGATTCTTTAGTCCACTTGAAAACAGGGAATTGAATCACTTCTCGTAGAAAATTGTGTACAATATCTACAGAGTTAAAACTGTCGTGACAGCTGTGTTTACTGTCATGAGCATGCATGGACCCTGACATGATTAGCGGGATTTGGTATGGTTGGATTGGTGATTACAGTGGGAGACTGTGATTGATTTTTATGATGGTGCTACAGCTGGGTAGGCTATAGTTATATTGGTATATAGGTGCGATGTCTATCACTTAGTAAATAGTTGTTTAATAGAAAATGTGTCTCTAATGTGTGCTTTTATGCAAATGAACCCTATGTTGCCTTTGCTTTGTTTATTGTCATATGTCATTTTTTCTCACACTTGCTGAGTACATCACGTACTCAATCTTGCCTTTGTAAATGTTGTTCAGTGGAAGAAGTCTGAGAGAGCTCTGAGGACGCTGGAGCTGAAGTCTAGGCGAGCTGCTTCTCCGGTCAACTGTCTGTGAAAGTCCAAGTCTTTTTAGTTGTTTTCCTCTGCTTTGGTTTGTAATAATTTTTAAGACTCTTAGTCACTCTTGTAATAGGTTATTTTTAGTGTATTCGAAACATTGTTCAGTTTACTATTAATGAAGTCGTTTTATGTGTGAAACTTAATTTTTGGGCACACATAAAGATTTACTTGGTTCTAGCCTTAAAACCCAATTGTGACATAACCTTATGTGGATCGCTGCACCATAGTTCTAATACTTAAGTCCATTGGTTTTCGTTAAGACCATCGGGACATCCTTTTCAATTTGCTCCAGTGTCCTCTCATCTAGTTTAAAGTATTGTTTCTTCAAGTCTGACTTATAATCTCTCCACCTTTTATTCACAGTTTTAAGGATCCAGTCTTGAGTAAAATATTTTGTCTCTGCACTGTAGACAAATTTTTTCTGTTGGAAATAATGAAAGATCAATCAGTGGAGTATTTACAGTTTCAGGGTTTAGATAGAAAAATTGTCTAAGAAAAAGAAAAGATCTAGACTCCAAATTATTCTGTACCTCAACATCCTTGATGATGCGTTCTTTTGGGCCTTTGAATAGTTTGTTGTCCCATCTTGGTATGTGCAATGGTGCAAACGATGAATTCTTTGCTAGCTCACCAAGGTACGAGGAGAGAATAGATTCAGACCACTGATTTGGAACACCATTCTCATCGGTTTCAACTAGTACCCTTCCTCCTTTCAATTTCCACAGTCCTGATGTTCGAAAATTTCTGAAAACCTCTCTAACAGTTCCATTTTGACCTTAGAAGTTACAGATCATAGATAAGACTCATATACCTAGTCATAGACAAACATATATGGAAGAAGAAAAAAAGAAACAGAAACTCACATATTATTTTGAATGACCTATTCTGTGATTGTGTCCCCTCTGGAAACCCAATATTGAGCTCTGGTGGATCTTGCATATCTTCATCTTGCTGATCATTTTCCTCTGCTTCAGGTTCCAAGTTTAGATTCCATAGTCTTCTAGGTATCCTTGGCATTTTCGCTTTTCCCTTCAAGATAATATTTCAGTTTAAAGACCTGCTTGTTGACCTACGTTGGTTCTATGATCAGCAAATACGTACCTTGATAATTTATCTAGCAACGATAATCCAAGAACTACCAGAATAAAATTTCTTTTAGCATCTTGATAATTTATTTAGCAACTCGATTGCAGGTTCCAGTAGCCTTCCCGTTACAGACAAAACATAATTGATGAGCAGAATTTATTATTTTGAATCTAATCTATAATATTCTTAACAGAGCTGACAGAAAATTAACTACTGAACGACAAAGCGAAGAAAATTACCTGAGTAATTCGGGTCAGTTGATCGCCAGCCCCATTTGCGCAAACCAGCTCCAACTAAGGTTAGAAACTTCTAGGATCTGAGGGAAGCGGATCAAGTAGATGGTCAATGGAAAGGAGCACGTTTCTACGATCGCGGTAGTTCCGTGTGGATGATGGAAGGAGAGCCGAAGAGGAGATTCTGGAGGGAGGTGGGAGAGCGGAGGATTTAGAAGACGTGTGTCCGTGTGGGTAGTTACCACATTTACGGGGAGAATTAGCTCGAGCACGTTTCCTATGGCGGGGAGACCAAAATTTCCAGCAGTTTTTGCGCGCGTAGAGCTTATTGCTCCGGCACGTTTCTACAAGTGTACTAGTTCGGTCAACCTAAGCACCGGAAAAATGGAAAAACTTGGTAATATTTTTAGTTTCGCCACTTATTTTTTCGATAATGCAAACATGGTATTAGTCCACAATTATTTAGGTTTATTTTAAAATCTGCCAAATACAATAACTAGAATATGTCAGAATATAGGAGGTGAATTAGAGAGTTTTTATTTATACCATTATTTTCTAAATAAATTATAAAACTTACTGATCAATTTTATTTGGTATATTTCAATATAGACTCAAATGATTCTAGGCCGTCTCATCGGGTCCCTAACCTTTGATTTTGCATTTCTGTGCCCTCGTCTCATCTAGCTTTCTAAACTTATTTCTAGCACCTAAACTATTACTCCCGTCTCATCTGGATCACTAAACTTATTTCTGCAATCTTAATATATTTAAAAAGTATTATTTTTTCCATTCATATTATTCAAAAATTTGTTCAAATGTGTAAAATTATAAGTTATTTTTTAGTATTCAATGATAAAGCAAATTATAATAAAATATATGATATTTTTATTTCTACCTCTCTAAATATATTTAGTCTATTTTTCATTCATCTTATTTCAAAAATTAGTTCAAATGTGCAAAATTATAAGTTATTTTTAAGTATCCTTAATGATAAAGTAAATTATAACAAAGTATATGATATTTTTCATATTTTTTCAAATAACAAAAATAATCATAAAATTCTCTAGAGTGTAATGTAGCTGGAATGCCTTTTACAGCTCTGCCAAGACTCTTGCTCGATCCATGCATGTACCGACTATCGGCCCTTAATGAGAGATGATTGACTCTTAAAGAGATGCAGATCGACAAACACCCCTTCTCCGTCAACACTCTAGAGCTTAACCCCAAGGTGTTGATTCGGCCTTATCAAGCTGATGCAACCAAGGGGAAGAACGTGATCATCAGGAAGAAGATGTCTATTTCTCTGAGTGAGAAAGGGGCCTCTAGGAAGGTGGTTCTCGAGAAGTCTTCCGATGGTCAAGAGTCTCTCAAAGTCACCATCCAAAGCTCTAGATCCGGAGGGCAAGCTTCACAGCTCAAGATGATAAAGCCCAAGAATTCGAAGGTGGGCAAGTGAAAGATAAACCAAGGTAAAGCCACGGAATGGAAGATGGGGCCTAAAAGTGTCTTCGACTGTCTTAGCTAAGTACAATAACCAAAATATCGATTTGAACAATCAGTCTATAAAACGGCAAAGATCACTACCAAGACCAAGGTGAGGCAGCCCACCTACGAAGAAGATGAGGCAAACCGCGGATATACGTGGGCCTCCTCCTCTTCCTCCACATAGATTTGGAGTGCCACCTTCATGGTTTCATCCTATGCCTTGTCCGCAATTCTCGGTGTGGCATCCATACATAGGGCCATGGATGTCGGTGCCACCGATGCTCATGTCACCGATGCCCGTTCCACCGATGCTATACCCGCCATTTCATTCAGGTGGAACAGAACAAGGGGAGATGTCTTCACAAGACTCTCTGGCCCTATTCCGGATCGGATGGAGTCTCGACTGATCAAGACTCAAGGAGGGGGCTCCACCACCATGCCTAAGCAGGTGTAATGTCCAAAGCAAGGCAATGAACCTGCCCTTTCTACTTTTGTTCGTCAAGAGAGTGCATCCAAAGTTGTTATGAAAATCGAAACAACCGATGTCAAAATCAAGGGGGTCTTCACGGGACTGATCACTTTGAATGATCCGGTACACACAACCGAGGTGGTGTCTGCCTGGCTTGACCTACACTTAAAATAAGAAGCTTCAAAGGCTACGACTTCGAAAGATGCGAGAGGAGAGAGGAGGAGGCGGACAAGAAGAGGGATGAGGTCTTCAACGAGATCAAAATGATGGTCCCTCAAAGTAAGCAGTGGAGAGTTAAAGAGCCCGAAGCTCCCAATCCGTCGGTGATGGAGGAAGCAGTGGCTACTCCGAAGGTAATCGGGCTGGCCGATGCCGTACTTGGAGAGGACACTGCAGCGCCTTCGCCCAAGGAAGACGTTGATATGTCCAAGTTCGACGACGACGACCTCTTGGACTACGAGTCTACATCGCCTCAGAAAGGTATGGACATCAACACCATTTGCTTATCCATTTTCGATTATTCGCTCGTAGAAGAAGAAGCGGTTATGACACAATTTGACTTTGGGCCAAAGAGCGCTATCTTTGAAAAGCCCAAAGAATCGGAGAACCATTTGAAACCCCTCTACGTGAGAGGTCATATTAATGGATCACTGATTTTTCGCATGCTTGTAGATGATGGTGCTATTGTTAACTTAATGCTGTATTATTTGTTAACAAGCTAGGTAAAGCTGATGACGAGCTCATCCGGACTAACATGACTTTGAACGGTGTGGGAGCAGGAGACCCGATCGAGGCTAAAGGGGTCGATTCTGTGGAGCTCACCGTTGGGAGCAAGACCATAGCTGCCGCTTTCTTTGTTGCCGATGTGTGAGGTAGTTATAGCTTAATCTTAGGGCGTGGTTGGATTCATGCTAATATATGTGTTCCCTCTATATTGCATCAATTCTTGATACAATGGGTTGGTGATGATATAGAGGTTGTTCATGTGAATGCCTCGGCTTGTGTTGCTATGATCGAATCATCTTCTTTGTCGCATGACACTGTGAAGTGCTTGACCGGCTTAGACTTGACGAATTATAATTTTCTTAGTGTGATTAGAGATGGTTTTGTACCCGTCAATGTAAAGACGATGGAAAGTTGGCTTAGCTATATAATGTGATTTAATGGAGTCTAATCTTGATTGGTTGCAAAAAAGAGTGGAACACTATCGGTCCAACACGAATGATATGTGCGAAACTATAGAGGAAATAGAAGACATAGATAAGTTAGGACAAAGATTTATATCGGTCAACTTTCTTGAGTAGGTGAATCTTGGGGCGATGACAATCCTAGGCCAACTTTCATAAACCAAAATTTGAAAGAGGATTACAAAGTGTAGTTGATCGGTTTATTAAAAGAATATGTAGACCGTTTTGCATGGTCTTATAATGAAATACCCGAATTGAGCCGCGAGTTAGTTGAGCATCATCTTCCAATAAAATCTGGTTTTATACCTTTTATGCAACCGATGAGGAGGTTTAACCCGAATATTCATAATCAGATCAAAGAGGAAATTAACCGATTACTTGATACAAAATTTATAAGACCTTGCAGGTATGCGAAGTGGATATCCAACATCGTGCCCGTGGAAAAGAAGAACACCGGTAAGATTAGAGTTTGCATTGATTTCAGAAATTTGAATAGAGCCACTCCTAAAGATTAGTATCTTATGCCCATAGCCGATATGTTGATTAATGATGCTTTCGGCCATAGAGTTATTAGTTTTCTTGATGGTATTGCGGGAGATAACCAAATCTTTATGGCCAAAGAGGATATGTCTAAAACTGCTTTTAGATGTTCGAGTTTTGTAGGATTGTTTGAGTGGGTTGTTATGACTTTTGGATTAAAGAATGCGAGTGCCACATATCAAAGAACTATAAACTTTATCTTTCATGATTTACTTGGTGTTATCATGGAAATTTACATAGATGATGTGGTAATCAAATCGGCTGCTTTAGATTCTCACTTGATCGATTTGCAACTTTCCTTGCACCGAATGAGTCGTTTCGGTTTGAAAATGAATCCGCTCAAATGTGCTTTTGGTGTATCGGCTGAGAAGTTTTTAGACTTCATCATATATGAAAAGGGCATAGAGGTTGATACTAAGAAGATAGAGGCAATAGGGTTTCACTTTTAATGTCATTAGATATTTCGATGCGGATTATGCCGGATGCAAAGTGGATAGGAAGAGCACATCGAGGACTTATCAATTTTTTGGAAGATCTCTTGTATCACGGTCCTTCAAGAAACAAAACTCCATTGCCCTATCTATCGCCGAAGCCGAGTATATAGCTGTGGGTAGCTGTTGCGCTCAATTGCTATAGATGAGGCAAACCCTCAAGGACTTTAGTTACTTTGAGAACAAAGTCCCTCTCCTATGTGGCAATGAGAATACCATCAAAATTGCTATAATCCTTGTGATCATAACCGCACTAAGCACATAGACATTCGGCACCATTTCTTGAGAGATCATTCACTAAAGGGGGATATAGAGATATTTCATGTACCTACCAAAGATCAATTGGCCGATATTTTCACCATGCCTAGCGCTTTTGTGAGCTTAGAAGTGAGCTTAATATCATAGATTCTCGAAATGTGGCTTGAAGTAATGCACATCTGCTTGTTGTCTTCTTTTTGATTGAAAAACAAAAGATTTGTTAAAATATTGAGTGATTTTCAAAACTATTTTATTTGTTCTTGCTATTTTTGGCATACGTACTATACTATGGTGATTATTGTTATTAAAATATTGATTGTTGGCTAATCACCATTAGTTAAGATCTTAATATAAGTCTCACACTTTTTCAATCATCTTTTCGTCATCGAAATCCGCCTAAAATCTAAGTTTGAAATTCTTTCCAGAATACCCCCTGCCGATGCTTTCGGCGTCGTGGTCTCTGGCCTCCGGCTAGAGTCTCCGGTGTCCTCGGGTATTTAAGGGATCCAACCGTTGCCAGTGTTCTTTTTAGAAACCTAGCGCCTCCAAACACCCTCAAATCGCCACCTCTCTTCATTTACTAGAATCTTGGACTTTGGAGTAGGATTTTTATGAGAAATCTCCTCCCCAATCCTTCTACGGAGTCTCCGATCATTCAACTGATCATTTTCTTAGTTTTTGGAGGTAATCTCTTTTTGCCCGATCTCTCTCCCTAGAAGGTTTTAGGTTGTTCCAATGCTTCCAATCTTGGTACCACATGTTTATAAGGCAATGCTAGTGATTTGGTAGCTTTCCTATGGCTAAAACTGTAGATCCACCAAAATCTTCATTCAAACTTGTTTTAGCCTGATCTACTTTTCTAGGAAGTTTTGGACGACAACTATTTGACAAAGTTATGTGTATGAACACCTAGAACAACCACCAAAAGACATTTCTTGATCCCCTAAGTTTTTGGCGTCGATCCGAACAGAACTCGATCTGGCCGAAGTGTCCAGCTCCTAGCCGGAGTCTCCGGCCCCTAGCCAGACACTCTGACCCTTCCTGTTCTGTTCTATCTTTCCAAGTTCAATTCAAAACTTCGTTTAACTTCTTCTTCACTTCATATGGGTTACTTATTGCTTGTAAATCTTTCTTTGACATATGCCTCATACCAAGAATGTTAAAGGGAGTAGCTCCTATAGTGGAGAGGAGATAGCTCTGGTGAGAAGTCCCTTGGTCAAGAGGAAGAGGCTGCCCAGTCGTACTTCTAGTGGCATTGTTATTCGGGAACCTCAAGAGGGTGGTTCATCTCAGCCTGCCTCAAAGAAGTCCGTTGACCCAAAAGCCAAAGGAAAAGGAAAACCCAAAGAAAAAGGAAAAGGGCTTATGGGTGGGCCAACTGATCCAGATGAGTCAGTGAGGCAGCATAAGGGTACTCGTTCTCTCAAACGCAACTTTGTCTATCGAGTGCGTTACCCCAAGGTGCAGTATCCTAAGTTTATCAACCCCAGAATGATGGTAGACTACAAAAGGGGTAAACATGATTTGATGCCCAAGAGATTGGAGAACCCCTACTTGTATGAAACTGAGGATGGCGTTGTGGATCACCGGTTCCATAACATGTTTCCGCTTGATTGGTACAGAACCATGATCTATGACAAGAAGAAGAGGACCACCCACATGAAAATGGATTGACTGGGACTACATGGAGAAGAAGAAGGATCCAGTGTTTGATGAGGTGATCAGAATGTGTGAAGCTAGGAATGTAAAGAAGATCATGGGCTTCCAGCATAGATGGAATGAGGAGCTCATAGCTCAGTTTTATTCTACACTTTGGATTGATCACAGTGGTGAGGATGAGGTGCTGCATTGGAGCCTTGAAGGCAACCATTTTTATGCATCTCACCGGTTCTTTGCTTCAATTCTTGGATTTGATGATGAAGATCTTGCCAATGAAAATATTCATGGTGAAAGGACATTGAACAATGAGGAGATCACTTTCATGTACGACCGTGACTTTGGGCCTCCTATCTATAGGATGGTTCATGGTATGACTTCCTACTACAAGATCCTCATAGCTTTTTTTTGTCACACACTAGATCCCAAGAGTGGTGATGCTACCAGTATCTTGCACAACACGAAGACTTTGCTCTCGTATATGCAAAATCACCCGGACAAAAAAAAGGGATTTAGTGTGTTTATGTTCATCTACTATTCCATCATCGAGGACTCCATCTCTCCCGCGAAGAGTTGTGGATATTCTCCTTATATCATGGCACCCATTGAGCAGACTTGTGGCTATGGACTCTCTCATGACAAAGTCCACAGTCCATACAGAGTCCACCCCATCAAGATCTCAGCTGTTCCTTTTTCTCGTGCTGACTCTCCCGTTGGAGCAACTTTCACTTCCACTAGTTCTCACTTTGGCAAGACTCCAGCCTCGAGAAAGAAGAGCTCCTTGATCTCTAGAGCTCTTCGATCAATCTTCAACCTTTGCTCCTCCCAAGCAAGAAAATCTGAGAAACACTTTTAGAGGTCTCATGAGCGCTTCTCTTATCTTGAGGACAAGGTTCAAAGGCTTGGTGCTTAAGCTTCTCTTCAGTTCACTTTTCCTCGTGAGTACTCTTCACCTTCTCCTTTTGAGCCGTAGCCGGATCCTTGGGCTCCATATCGTCTTGCACAGGAGGTTGCTAGAGAAGCCGAAGATCCTAGGGAGAAAGGTGATCTGGAATATGAAGAAGAAGAAGATGATGGTGATGATGACGGCGATGATGGGGATGATGGCGGTGACGGTGGTGGTGCAGAAATAGAAGACTATGATTTCTATTGAGCTTCTCTTCACTTCTTTTCTCCTTTTTGGTGATGTGATGCCAAAGGGGGAGAAGTAGTTATCTTCCTTGTTATCCATTTTGAATATGTGAGACTTGTGTTAAGACTATTTGAATGATTGTACTCTTGAGACCTTGTACTTTTATTATCATGTATGGTTGTATTGGCGCTTGTTTACTTTCTTGTTTTGCATTTGTATGATTCTATCTTGTCATGAGCATCACATATATACATTGTTGTTACACAAACTAGTTACACCCCACGGATGCATTGATATAGGGGGAGCTCTCACAAATTATCTTTGTAATATGTGCATTTTGACTTGTCATGCTATATTTTGATCTAGATGCACACATGGAGGGGGAGCTCGCTATATCAATGCATCCAAAATCTTGTTTTCATATCTCTTTTGAAGCTTTAATTGTGTTGTCATCAATCACCAAAAAGGGGGGAGATTGTTAGTGCATCTAGGCCCTTTGTGGGTTTTGGTGATAAATGACAATGTAATTAAAGAGCTAACGTGTTCTATTGAGTTCTATGAAGAATTGCAGGTAATCAAAAATAGAGAAAAGAAGAGACGTGTCTAAAGCGAAGCTTATTGAAGATTTTTATTGTTTTATTTTTATCTTTGAGTTTAGACATGTCGTACTATTAAGAGAGACGGGAAATGAAGTGGAAATCTGAAGCAAATGCTCAAAATCCCAGCCAAAACATCATTTCCAAAACACTCCTGGCCGGAGTGTCCGGCCTCAGGCCCGAGACTTCGGCCCATTTTATTCGAGTCCAGAGGAACTCTGGCCTTTTCCTTGGATTCCAGAGAACCCCTCGCTAGAGTCTCCGGCCTTCTCTTTGGCATTTTATTCCAGACTAAATAACACCCCTCGCCGGAGTGTCCGGCTCCTGGGTCGGAGACTCTGAGTATTTTTCACCGAGTCCAGTACACCCCTTGCCGGAGTGTCTGACCCCTGGCCAGAGACTCTGACGTCTGAATTCTGCCTCCTTGACACTTGTCCGAGTGTTCGGCCTGGAGCCGGAGTGTCCGGCTATGGGCCGGAGACTCCGATGGTTTTGACACACCAACGACTCTTTCAAAGGTGAGGAGTATAAAACACTCCTCTCCAACGGGCAGAACAATCTCTTAGCCTCATTTTTGACCTGAACACACTTGAGCTCATTCTCACACTCTCTCACACTCTTGCTAAGGCTTCCTTGCTTAGATTTGAGTAAAGAAAGTGAGAGGGCAATCTTTCAAAGGCTTTGAGAGCATCCTTTGATTACAAAGAGCATTTGTGGAGGTGGAAACTTGATTTCGCGTTTGTTACCTTTGGAGCTTCAAGCTCCTAGATGACTAGGCGTGCTCAAGAGCTCCCAACTCAGTGTGGTGAGCCCCGAGAAGTTTGTATTGTCCTCTCGAAAGGGATTTGATATTGAAGCACTCATCTCGACCTTAGTGGTCGTCTTGAGAGAGAAAAAGGGTTGAGTGAAACCCGGTTTTTTGTGAACCTCTCAACGGAGAGTAGGATCTTTGGATCTTTAGTGGATCTGAACTTTGTAGTAAATCTTTGTGTCTCCGTGTGCTTCTTATTTTCTACCGGTTTGAGATCTATTACTCGCTTTATTTACATTTCGGCATCGATCTATTAGGGTAGCTTGTTCTCACCTTATTTACTTTCTTGCTTGCTGTAGTACTTCCGTTTTATTTTTGGTTCAAGTAAATTTGATAGATCTAGCTTAAATTTTCTGTATTCGAAGTTTCAGTGTTTGCCGGAGTGTCTGGTCAATAGTCGGAGTCTCCGACGCCGGAGTGTCCGACCAGTGGCCGGAGTGTCCAGAGAGACTGACAGTTTGTTTAAGTCTTAATTTGCAAAAAAAAATTTAAGTTGGCCTATTCACCCCCTCTAGACCACTTTCAAGCAATAAGTAGCAATGAATGTTCATGCCAAATCAATACACAATATCTTGAAAATGAAAAAGAAAGAACAATGCAGATGAACATCTACAAAGTGGTACACGGGGGCTTATCTGATATCTGCCATACTCATTTTGACTGGGACCTCATTTTGTAGAGACTATGATGCTATTTTTTGCAAATGATTATAACAACTTATGCTATAATCTCTATCAAAAACTTAAAATTTATAAGTGATTATGTATAATTATCTGTAACCACTTTTTGTTGTTGTATTAGTACCCATAAGCTACAAATGATATATTTTTACCTTATCTCTTCTCACTACCTATAATCCATATTAGATAAACTCTTTTACCAAATAGTTTTAACATTTAAAATATATTATATGAATAAGCTAGATAAGTTATTTTTATGAATAATTCAAAGTATAAGAAATTTTTGAATAATTATAATCCCTTGCCAGACGGGGACTAGGTATCGAAATTGGGTAAACCAAACCGAGCAGCTGGAAACCCCCAACAACTATCAATTTTAGAAAAGTATAACCTAGAAAAATTTCTTTAAGGTACTTGAGCCAAACAAGCAAGACCTATAAATTTCTACCACCAATCTGTGAGTCATGGACGTCTAGGCTATAGGCCTATGGGACGAAAAAACAAATACGGGGTATCTTTTTGAAACTACAGCTATATGTCCTTTTCTTTTTTTTATTTTATTGAGGAGGATGGCTACACATATTAGCAGAAAGTATTGAAGGGGTAAATTTTCTCCAGACATGGACAAGATCTAAACAAATTGGAAATTTCTGAAGCAATCGTATCAAATACATGTTCAATAAAGCCTCTGCTTAAAATAGGGTTGGAGTAAAAAAAAGTGCATAGATAACAAATCTAAGGAATGTAATTTTACAACCCAATTAAAGAAAAAATAAGCACCTTTTGTCTTAAATCAAGCTTGATCCCAACTGATAAAGTCCAGTTTAGCAATAGAAAAAAGGTAATTCTACTGCTGATGAAATCTATTTCATGTTGACAACACTAGTATAATAGATGACATCTAAATAATTCCATCTAAATTTACATCAGATCTTGATAACCCCCTGAATTATCAAATATTTATTTAACACTTACTATTTTTTAAAACCAGATCACTTTACAACTTTTATCAAAAAAAAGCTGGTTTAGAACAAAATTTTAGGTATCTAAAATTTCATATAAATAGAAGCGTCGTGAAAAAGCCTTTTATATTTTTAAGTTTGATCTATACGCGTTGCTAAGAGATAAACAAATAATGATAAAAAATAATTTGCCAAAAAAATCATTTCTTTTGTTTTTAGGAATAAAAAATCATTTTCTTTGGTTATTGTAGGAAAGTTGAATGCAGCGTACGGTCCGACGCGATTTAAATTAGGGCACACGCACGGCGGGTCCCGGACTCCCGATCCCGGGCCCCGCGCTCCGGTTCGTGTCGTGCCCTCCACTCACGCATCCGGGTCGTCCAAACCGACCCACCCTCCCATCCTCCGACCGTCCAAAGCGACTCGGCCCCGCCACCATTTCCTCCGCCTCCCTTGCCCCTCTTCCAGGTCTCTCCTGCACCGCCCCCTCCTCCCCGACGAACACGGCACCCGCGAACCCCACCCCAACTAGATTTAGCCAACCCGCCCGCCGCGCCCGCATTCCCTCAATCCCCGCAGGGCAGGCGTCGCCCCCGTTCGCTGCAGCCCCGAATTTCCTCTTCCTCTCCGCCGGTAAGCACACGCCCTAATCCACCGGATAATCTTTCATCATGCTCTACATCGTCGTTTCTCTGCTTTGGGGCAGAGGACTCGAATGTTTTGTGAGGGCGGGTGCTCCGATCCGTCCATTTTCTCGCGAATTCGTTGGCTGCTTGGTGGAGCAATGAGGATTGCTAAATGTGTGGGTTGTATTTAATTTCCCGAATTTGTTCGTGGCGGGGTTGGTCGAACTGGGTCCTGGTTTCTTTAGGTGATGTCGGTCCTTTCGAGAAATGTCATTAGGACAATTATTTCTTTGATTAACCACTATCCAGATGAAGAGGAAGCCTGGCGATATGCGCATTCTGTGCATTGGTTTTGCAAGGGATTATGAATTGATGGGTCATTTCACTTCTATTATTACATAATGTTTTAGGTTAAAGCTCAATTTACCCCCCCCCCCAAGTATAATCAAAGTCCAAATACCCACTAAACTATTTCTTGGTTTAGTTTATCCCCACAAAATGCCTTTTTGTTTCAATTTACCCCATAATACAATTTATATATTTTTTTAATTCTCCGTACACAAGCATAATCTTGAGATGAAACTTTACGAGATGATAAAGCACATCATAAAAAATATTAGAAAAATGCGTCTTCATTTTTTTATCATTATCTTGCATATAGTTTTGTATCCCAAAGATTAATTTACTATTAAATTATTTCCCTATAAAAATAAGGATAAAAATTATAGCGTATTTTTTAACATGTGTTATAATGTGCTTTATCATCTCGTAAAGTTTGATCTTAAGATTATGCTTGTGTATTGAGAAACAAAAAAGACAAATTGCATCAGGGGGTAAATTGATCTAAAATCACGTTTTGGCAGGGTAAACTAAACCAAAAAATAGTTTAAGGG
>BCLH01000626.1:11042-31310 GCA_001602315.1 Zoysia pacifica
AAATTTAGTCATTCTAGTAAAACAAATAAAACATTTTCTAATTACTTCTTTTCAAAGAAACAACATCACACATTTTATTTTTTTCTACAAATCACATCACATCTTGGATTCACCCGTGCAGATTTAGATAAAATTAGAGAGTGATATAAAGAATAGAAAATTTCATATTTATAATTAATAAAAATCATTTTTTAATTTTTATTAAGGATTCTTATTTTTTCAAGTAATTAATAAGAATTTGGTCTTTTATCTAAGGGCAACTTTTTTTTAGTGAAAGAAGAATTGCATTAAATTATAGATAATTATATTCTCAAGTTACAAACATTCTAGATAACAAAGAGGAGTTGCATTAAATTATATTCATGGTACTCATGCATTATTTAGCTCAAAATCTCAATCCCAAACATGTATAAACATTCATATGGATGACTGCATAGGAAACACTAATACTGACAATAGGTGCCTAAAGAGTGGCGGCCAATATTCGTGAAGGTGAAATTAAGCATAATCTTCTTTATTTTGTCTTTTTTCTTTTTTTTCTACCACAAAGAAGAGAGACTAAGCCCAGCCAACTCGAAATTGACCAAAATCAAGTTGAGGGGTAACTTTACTGAGTGTTTGAGAGCTAGCCAAACACACTGGCTCCGGAATTTTATAAAACATAGTAGCTTTAAGAAATTAGTAGAACTATAAGTCATTTCAAATAGTTACTTTTTTAACTTCACAAATAATTGATACAAATATAAACAGTATATACTTCCTTACAACATACTCCTTACTTTTTTCCTCTCTTAGACATCTCCAAGAGTTCATCTTAACCTTCCCTAAATTAAATTTAATGGAATTTAATTAATAAAACCACCTTTCTCCCACTATTTATACAACCCAAAACTTCTCTCATTTGTGGCTAGAAAGACGGAAACAACCAAGGGTTTTTCAATTAGGTGGTATTGTTGGATATGGTTTTTTGAACTAAACCTGTTAAATGGAATTAGAGAAGTTTGCGGGTAGAGTATAGATGCCCTAAACAATAAGCTGATCTGATTTAGAATTTTAAGGACCACTTTTTGAAAATTGTTGGTGGAGGAAATAAATATATATCTCAGTAAATTTTAATTGACCGCCAAAAGTGCTTTGTGGTCTTCTCTCTCTTCCAAAGCAGGTTTTCACATTAATTAAATATGAATTTCGTACCAGTACATTCCATTTTTTAAATCTGATTATATATCTTAAATTTCAAAAATTGGCTGTCTACTTCCTCCATTCCAATTTACTTGCCATCATAAGTTTTTCCATTTACTTGTTATGATTGCATCTCAATGCATCTTTTCCTATTTTTAACTAGTCCTGATACCTATGCTAACACTACGGTCTAAGGAAAAATATAAAATTAAAAAAATAATATATTAAAAAATTTCTCATTCTTCACAAATAAAAGATTAAATACCAACTAATCGTTCAAAATTTACATGCATTATATCTAAAACTTGATACGGTTTGGAATTACTGAACAAATATAGGTATATTCTCGTTACACTCATTATTTCAGTACTTCAATAATTGCAGCAGAAATTTAATCCTACTCCCGCCGTTTCTAAATTGATGTCAGTGTTGACTTTTAACATCAACTTTGATCATTCGTCTTATTCAAAAAAATTAATAAATATTATATATTTTGTTATAATTTGATTTATCAATAAAGCTATTTGAATCACAACTTAAAATATTACAAATTTGAACTAATTTTTTGAATAAAGTGAACGGTCAAAATTAATTTAGAAGTTAACGGGTAAGTATATTCATATATATCAATATGCACATATATTCTCCATGGGCGAGGGAGAAGTTTGTTTTGATTAATTTGTTGCACGTGTGCGTGTGGATCCTATGCTTGAGGAGATTAGTTTGTTGGAGGTCAAAATTTGTGGATCACAACTCACTGTCGTGCAAAATTTATCCTCTTCATGTGATTGAATTTTATTAACTAATAATGGTTTTTGTGGGTCAAGATTGAGAGATTCGGAAGAGCTTGTTCGTTAGATTTGTAAGAGGTGTCTGTGAAGAGATTTCATCTGTCGAATTTGTAAAAAAAAATTCTAGGAGCATTTTTCTATGCGCACGTAATGTAACTATCTCTGTTGAGGACGTTTTGCTGAATGTACATAAAAAAGAATAATTGTGCTTTTTAAAGAGTAGAGATACGTTGGTATTTATCTCTTACTCCTACATTCTAGTTTTTGAACCTCTTAGACTTTGATGAGGACATCACTACTTTAAATACACATAACACTACTCAAATTAAGATTGATAGAACTTGCAAGACAGTTAAGATTAGAGGTGAACTCGTTTTTAAACCCATGTCTTCTTTTTTTTAATAATAGATTGTTATCTAATGACTTTATCATAATTAGTAACATTAAAAAGGGTCAAAGGAGGTATGAAAAAGGATTTCGAGATGCTCAAGAGCAGCAAGATATGTTCAACCTCGAAAGAGATTCAATCTAACTCGGGTTCGAGTCCGAGTCGGACTCTAAGAGCAGCTTGCACTAAAATAAATGTCCAGGTTGCATACGAACTATGTTTTGGATGTTTTTGATATGGATGAAAATCTAAAAAGATAAGCTTTTCACAGATCTTATCTAGTGTTAAAATACCTCTTAGATCTCTGGCAATCACGGAAACAATATGAGGTTCAAAAACTGTCAAGATGCCGTGACACTATCTTTTGGTCTCTGGGTCATATATTATTTTTAGACCCATTAGTATTAAGGTTTGCCCTCTAAAGACGCACTAACTTCTATAAAAATAGTAGCCATCATCATTAGACTTAAATTTTTGCTTAGTTTTATCTGTTATCAAACAGTAAATATTCGATTCCAACTTCATGAGTTTAATTCAAATTTCACAATTTAGTTTGCGTTTTTTTTTTGTTTTTGCTTGTGTTTTTTGATTCGCAGGCTGAGATTAGCTTTTTTAGCGAGGTCAATTGTGTGTGCACGGTTGATAACCAGAGGAGAAGTAGTGTTATATTTGTGAGATTCGAATCATGGTGATTGTCCGATCCCTTGCAACCAACCTTTTCAGTTTTCACTAGCCGTTTAGGTGGCAACTATTGCCGGAAAAGGCTCTAGGTTTTCGGTGAGCGAGGAGCCGAGACTGCTTGGCGTGGATTTGGCCATTTGAGTGAGGTCGATGTGAAGGAACACTGGGATGAGATGTTCAGTAAATGTTCACAAAGGGTAGACAACGAGGTGTCAGGGCGAGCGAGCTGGCCTATCAGTGGATCGAAGAGTGCCAGCCGGTTGCTTTGGAGAATGTACGTACGTTCCATGGCTGTTGTCGAAGTGGTGTGCTCCTCTCGCGTCGTAGTTGCCAACTATGGGGGTTCACGTGCTTTGCTCTGTCGTGGAAAGGAGCTGGTGCTGTGGTCAATTTGTTCATAAGGCGAGGTTCTTTTTCACTGGAGTCAAGATACATTTGAAGTTAGCTCTGACCGACACCTCCTCATTATTTCAGCATTACAGGAACGATGAGCAAGCGGGGATTGAAGCCCTGGGAGGCAAGGTCATGCAGTGACCAGTGGAATGGTTACCAGGTGTCCAGTATACTTGCTATGTCGTGACATGGAGATCCATGAAACTTGTGCTATAGTAGAGAGCAAATTAGCTTGGTAGTTTTGGAAAAAAAAAAGGTCTATGCATGATTAATTAGAATCAGGGTGATGCCACATCGGAGAGGAGGGCGCCTTCCGGCTGCTGCGATTCAGCTGTTTAATCGAAGAAACACGGCGTCTTGCTCCTCCAAGTTGTTCGTTGGTGGTAAACATTGCTTCCTATTCAGTTTGATTCCGATTGGTTCTTAAAAAAGAAAAAAAGAAAAAGAAGAAACCAATATAGGCACCTCACCGAAGCCCTGCTGCCCCCGCCCGACCACCGGCTGCTGGAGCCCACCGCTAGCCGCTTGCCGCACCTCGGCGCTGCCCCGTCACTGAAGCCCTGCTGCCCCCGTCGCCCTCGCCCTGCCATCTGCGATGTGTGAGATAGAGGTGAGAATGTGTGCGGGAGATTTGAAATGGGCCTACGAAAGCAGGTAAACCGTAGGGAATGGATAGTTTTCCTTAGAAAATTGGTTTTAGAGTTCTACGGAAAGGTTTCATTTCCTTACGATTTTTGAATGGACCCTAATCAAAAGTTTTAGGGTTTTTTAAAAAAGAATGACTGAAAAGATTTTAGAATTAAGAAAAATAATACATCAACATGCATTTTTAAGTATTCAATATATCCTTGTGTTCATGTGATCATTCAAGTTAAGAATCATATTTTCATATCATTTTTTTAATTATTCATAAACTCTCTCAGAGCAACACACTAGGGAATCATCCAGGTTCAAAGTAAACCGTTCCTCTGGAAAGAAACGGTCCAGCTCATCTGAAACTTTGGAACTTGAGTAATTTTTTTTTGAATTTTTAGAAATTAACAATTAAAATTTTTCAAAACTTAGATTATAACGAGACAGAGAGTGTGATTGAGAAACTAATTTAATTTATGTGCTAAATAATGACAATATAATTTCTGAAGTCACAAAAATTTTATTTTATGTTTTTATTCTTACAGTTCAAACACCTTAATTTTTTCTTCCTCACTGGAGTATACTTTTGTGGTTTTTTTTTTCATTTTTTGTTTCTATATTTTCCTCATTCATATAATTTTTTTATTTCTACAATTTTTTATTTCTCTATTACAAATTAGGTTTAATTCCCGCGAAGAAGGGGACGGAGGGAGTATGTATCAACTAGATGATACCCTGCGCGTTGCTGATATATACATGAATTATGGTTATATAGGGATATGAGTACCTTTTTAGGTTTAGAAATTTTCTCTCTGCTCCATTAGCAAAAGCGTAACCGATTTGTTAGACCATCCTTTCATCATGAGCCCATTGCTCAACAACACTCTATGAAGATCTGTAGTAAATAGGATAGGAAGTGGAGTTTAGAATGCTTAACATCTCTTAATTTTGTTGATACGATAGAGTGGATGCTGACGCTATAGTGTAATTTTTTTTCTATATCACAAATGCATGATCTGTATCTCTACAGGATCATTTTGCATTTCTTACTCATGGCTAATCATAAAACAAAAGATAACAATGCTGTAATCATGAGAATACAATGTGCCTAATTGAATAAATATGCAGCAGTGAACAAAATTACAAAATCACCAAAGAAAGATTAGTTTCAGCGAATCTGTCGTATCTCAAGCTATCGCAGCAAGGTGGGGAAGCACGGATGATGTCAAATGCCGTGGAACTTGACATTGTTGATCATGCCATCATGAAGGGAGGAAAAAGCTTTGCTACCCATCGCGTTCATGAATGAAACACCCCCAAAGAAATTTGCTAGCCATCATGATAAAAAAAAACTTCTTCTAGTTGCTTCACTATTTGCCTGCAGTGAATTGAAGAAGACGTGTGGAGGCTGTTAGATTTCGTCGCTAGAAGAGTGCTGCTGAGGAGAGAAATATATGTAGCAAACAAAAGATAACGTATTAACTACCATAAATCCATAATCAACATGACAGCTCGCTTGATTTCTTTGTTTAACTGTAGGGTCGAAAGGACATTAATCAACACGGAAACACTTACACTTTGATAACTATTTTAATTATTTCTGGAGAGACAAAGGAAACGTCCAGTTAATTTTAACACTAACGAGAAAAAATGAATAAAACGTGGTTCAAATGTAAAGGCTGAAGATCTAATGGTTCAAATAAAAAGATAATGTGGCTTGTTTAGAGTTGAAATTTTAAGGTTGAGATTATGTCTATTAGTGAGTTGCCTTTATATAAAAATACTAGTAGATTGTAGAAAAAAGTTCTCTTTCTTCCTCTTCCCGAGGAGCCAGAGGAACAGCGGAACAGAGAGCTTCGCCGCCCCCACGCCTCCCTGTTCCGTGCCGCCGCCCTGCCCCGGTCCGAGCCGCCGCGACCCACCCCGATCCGTGCCGCCGCGACGCCCCGCGCGCCGCCACGATCTTCTCTTCCCCGCACCCCTAATCGAGGTAAAACAGTCTACCTTGCCCTATTGGTAGATCCGCCTCTGCCTGCTCCCCATTAGGTCGTTTCATTGGATTTGCGGTTTGATCCGGACCCCAGCTGCTTACTTTCTCCGTGTTAGTTTGGTGAAGGGAGCTGCAGAGATGGCCACGAATGGAGCGCCTACGAACATGCAGAAGGAGCAGGTGTGTTTCCGGTGTACCTTGTTATTAGTTCGTAGGATGTTAGTGGTAATATTATCCAGGTTGCTTTGCCCAAGTACCGTTTAAGTCTTGAGGCACGCCGTCAAGCTGTAATGCAATTTGAGGAAAAGGGTACTTGCTGATTTTGTTGGGAAAAAAAATTGTTGGAAGTTATTTTGGTTGTGCAAGATGTGTTCTCCGTTGCCATCTGGTGTAGCTATGATTTAGTCCCATTAGTTCTACCCTTTTGTTGGATGGATTATTTAGTTTGTTCCGCATGCTACGAAAGATGGTCTCATATCAACTCAATTTTCTTGAATAGAGTTAAATAAACAATAGAAAATTAATACTATGAATATGAATTCTGACGTTATTGATAGAATATTTACACATGGAGAATGACGCTTGGAAAGGTCTGTATGTATTGTTGCATGTGTTTGTGAAGCAGAAGGAAGTCAACTGTCTATTCCATAAACAACTACCATAATATGCTTTATTGACTTTTATATCTTATATGTTACACTGGGCTTGGATGGGTTTGAGCTATACAATTAGTTATAGTAATAAATAGTATTATAGTTACTGTTTTTTTTTCTTATGTTGAATAGCAGCACTGTAAGGTAGTTTTGCTGTGATATTAAAGCTTATGCTGGTCCCAATCATCAGCGATGTGATAATGCATTAATTGAGCATGTCATAATTTTAGTTGGATTATGTTAAAATAAACTGGCAATCATTCAAGCGCCGACAAGAATATTGGATACTGGATACCTAGATGTAGTTATAGATTTGTGGCTATGCTTAAGAGTAGCCTTTTGGCTGCAATCTGCATGATATTTGCTCTTGAACGCTTGCTAATTCTGTTTTTAAACCTTCTCTTTACTTATGGCATGGTATCCTATTGATTTCTGTTAGTCATTCTAAATGTATACATTGGCATTATTTCATTCTTTTATACCATCATTGGAAGCTTTTTTGAGATCATTCCATGCTTCTTTCTTAATAGATGTTTGGATTGGCGGAGAAAGAGATGGAATATAGGGTAGATCTTTTCAACCGGTGAGTGATTCAAGAACCTAATCTTTTATTTGCTTTTATCTTTCACTACTAAGATAAAGGCCATTTAAGATATTCGCACCGAGTGAAATCCAGTTTTGTATTGGATTATATTTTACTCTGCCTGACATAGTCCTTGTATTGTTTAGTAATGTTGATACTTAATACGTCATTTTTTTGCATCACTCGAAGTCTACTGCGCCACGGCCCACCCAAAGTACTCTATGAAGCAGGTGCCCCCACGACCCCTCCAACGCAGCCATAAATGCGGGGATTAAGGGGTGCAGCGGTGTTATGGCAGCAGCAGTAGTTATAGTTATCAGTTAGTTTGTTAGAGTTTGTTAGTAAGATAAGATAAGGTTGTTAGTTTGTTAGATGGATAAAAATCAGGTTGTTAGTCTGTTAAGGTTAGTTGTCTCTAGCACCTATGGCTATGAAGGCAACTGCGGGTAGAGGGAGAGAAGGGAAGTAAGAAGAAGACTAGGTATCTCTCTTCCTGTGCTGTGAGCATTGGCCCTCGATGCTGTTCCACAACAAATTGGTACCAAGGACAGCAAGGCGCATCGCCTCAATGGCCGGTGCCATTGATCCTGTGGCCGCCTCCACAATATCTTCAAAGCTCGATATCATCCTCGCCGAGATGGAGAGCATTTGTGGACTCCTGGATGACCATAAAATTGAATCACGGCTATGGAGACGAAGTTGTCTCTGCCGCCACTCTTGCCACTGTTGCCTTCAATCAATTTCTTGTCGATGAAGTTGTAGCCAACGTCACCATTGTTGCAGTCGGCACCACCATCTCCATCTACAATGCCTCCATCAACACTGCGCCCTACAACAATCCCTGCACCATCAGCGTTTGTACCATCGCCCTTTGCAGTGCCAGCACCACCAACATCATCGCCTCCTCCGGTGACACCAGTACCGCCAACACTTGCTCTGGGCACAAAACCCGAGCCCGAAGCTCGAACTCGAAAAAACCCGAGTTCGAACCTGAAAATTCTGGAATCTGAAACCCGAATCAAATTTTCAGGTAGATCTGAAAACTCGAATTAATTTCGAGTCTAATCGGGTTTGAACCTCCGGTACACGAATTACCTGAATAATTAGAAAATAAGCTCTTTTTAACCTACTATAACTCATTATTATTGGTCAAATTCTAGATCTAGTCATCCACACACACAAGCCAACTAAACTCATCTCACAAATAACGTACAAAAACATACAAGTATTTATCTAACATAAGATCACCCGCTTCGAACTATGATATTGCAGTGTCAAGCGACATCAATTTAATTACTCCCTCCGTCCCAGAATAAGTGGTCATTTTCATTTTGGTTTAGTCAAACTTGTTTTTGACTAATGATTTTTATAAATATAAATTATTTTTAATATATATAAAATATATATTATAAAAGTATTTCTTATGAAGAATTTAAAAGTACAAATACTGGTTTTTAAAGTTAACCAAATCTATAAAAAATTGTTGGTCAAAGCTAGATGGCACGAAACTCAAACGAATACTTATTTTGGGACAGAGGTAGTATAATTTAATGTGACAATGTAAATTCGGGTAATACGCGTTTACCCGAACCCGAAACATTAGGTACCCGAATTGTCGGGTTTAATCTTATCTCGAGTGAAATTAGGGTATCATTTTTGAAAACCTGAAATTCTAAGAACCCGAATTACCTGACCGGACAATTTGGGTAAACCGGAATGCCCAAAGTGAGCCAACACCCTCACGTGTCGCATTATCTTCAGCGCCACATAGCAGTGGAGGATAGCATCCATGTTCGAGAGGGGAGGATGATCGCCCCCATGGAGTTGTTTGGGATGCAATCCGCCTAGGGGTCAGGAAGCACATAGGTGATGCAACATCGTTGCAGTTGGTTGCACTGAAGGCCACCATTACCGGTACCTCAAGACGTGCACTCCTGGCCATCTCTTCAATGCGACCTGCAACCACCATTATGGCACCGATCACTATGGACAGGAGGATCCTTGATCAAGCAATCCGTCTTAACACCATTTTCCACTCAAGGAAGGAAACAAGTCTGCCTTTTTGCCTTGGGATCTAGGAGGAATGTGTTTCTTTCCTTGGGATCCAGGAGCTGTCTTTCGCCGAGAGTAGTGCTATGGCAGCAGCAGCTGTAGTTATCAGTTAGTTTGTTAGTAACATAAGATCAAATTGTTAGTTTGTTAAGTAAATAAGATCAGATTGTTAGTCTATTAAGGTTAGTTGTCTCTAGCACCTATGGCTATAAAGGAAGCTGCGGGTAGAGGGAGAGAGGGGACTAAGAAGAAGACTAGGTCTCTCTCTTGCTAAGATGTGGGCTGAGGCCCCCAACGTTGTTCCACAACAGGCGGTTACCAACATTGAAGGAGCCTTTACCTAATGGTTGCGTGGGTGTAATGAGGAGGTGTTGGCAGGTTTACCGTGCTATTAATAGTAATTACTCAGAGGGGCAACCTCCCCACAAATATGTAACCCATCCCACCAGAAGAGACAAGCTACTCACCATTACACAAATACACACGCTCACACTGGATGTAGAGTTGTTATCTGAAAGTAGACCGAACAAGTCTAACTTTCGTGTCCTTTTAGATTAGCTTCTCGATACTTGCTTATCTGATCATACTCACAATAGTTGCCGATCCCGATCTATATAATGGAGCGTCAACAAGTATTTTTTTTTTCTTTTGTGAAGTGATTGCTGTAGTATTCTAGAAGGGATTGTGTTTGTGCCTCATATCTATGTTTGATATTTGTTCACTTGATGCAGGCTTACACAAACATGTTTTGACAAGTGCATTGAGAAGAGGTACACATCAAGCCTGCTTTTATTTTCCATTATTATCTAATTTTCTCGCTGTTTTTGTTGAATAGCGCTGTAACTAGTTTATGTGAATTGTTGTATTAGTCACTTTTGTCCTATGTGGTCCTGTATATTATTTTGTGATATAAGGATAATGATATGATTTATTCAAGGCTCAATAAAGTTTCAGAGAAGTAAAGAACAACTCCCATCATTGAGAATTTACTTTCATGACTGTCTTCAGCAGTGGCGGAGCCACGCGGAAGATGTAGCAGGGGCCAGTTAGGCTAATCTATAAAATAAGTCACTAAGTATAGAGATTAATAGATTAAATAGCTACCAAAATCCTTAAGTTTCAAGCAATTTTTACCAGCAAAAGGGGGGGCCATGGCCCAGGCTGGCCCTCAGGTGGCTCTGCCAGTGGTCTTCAGAACACCTTCCAACATTGAAAGTTTACTTTCATTTATTCACCTTCATTGTATGACCAAGTCTGGAAACTAAAAATGATATTGATTTGAAATTGTTACTGCATTCTCTAGGCATAAAGAAGCGGAGCTCAATATGGGTGAGAACAGCTGTATTGATCGCTGTGTTTCAAAGTACTGGCAGGTAAGTTTGTTTCTGTTCTCTTGGGTTATAGTTGATTACCATATGGTTTACTGCAGTTTATACATGATTTTGTAATTGGTGAAGAAATTATCGTCCAGGATAAAACACCTTAAAGCTGTGAAATACTGGAATATCTTTTTTTTTTTGGAAAGGGCATGGAATGCATATGGGTAAACTGGAAATTCCCATGTCATGCCATTATCATTATTCTTCCTCTTCAATTAAGATCATTGATTTCTCATTCCTTTATAATTCAGATTGTTAATTTCTCATTGTTTGATCTGAATTATTTCTTCAGGTGACTAATCTAGTCGGACAGCTTCTTGGAAATCAGCCTAAAATGTGAACCAAAATGTAATTCTATTTTTTGGTTCTTTATTTTTGAGCTTGGTGCTTTACCATGTAGCTACATGATCTGTGGAGAAAATAACATTTTCCGACAACATGAATCAACATTGAGATTTTCGGATACAAAATTCATGTCTACCATATGTTTCAGCGACCAATTTGTGAGAGCAAATCAAATGGATAAGCAGGGATTGCATCCTGGGTAGTCCGCTGCTCTCATCATTTTGTATGTTGGTAGACTTGAGCAAAAGTTTCTGCTTGGAGCGTAGTGATTGGTGAATGAATGTACTCAAACCGGTGTTGTTGATCCTTTTTTTTGTGCGTCCTGATGTAATCAGACTGAATTTTATCAATGTCAGGCATCCAATTTGAACAATCTCGTCTGTCACCCCGTATCTTGCGCATCCTTGCAAAATGGTATATGGTGTTTCGTCCTTCATTCCAAGCATTCCTCATGCCTCTCGTGTAACCGTTACAATGGTATACTGATGAATTGGCAAGAGCTTTATTCATCAGCTGATGCAATGGAAGCATCCAAGAATCAGACCGTGGTGAAAACAATGTGACCCTTGTAACCGTTACAACTCAGCATTCTCGTGTCAACCAGAGCCTGAAACAAACTTCTCTTTGCTTAAAACCGAAAGCAATTATTGTTTACCGTTTCATCTTTGCATGGGCGAGGCGACAACACAAGCTCATGTCTCACGAGGTGCATTACATGCCTGAAGCTCGTCGGTCACCTACAAGTTCGCAATCCAGGCTGCTAATTTGGCAGTCGATTATCTAGCCGAGCACATGTTGCAATTTTTTTAGCTTAAAATATGATTTACAAAACTGGTGGAAACATGACTGGTTTTCATGGTCAAGTCTGGTTTCATAGGTCGACCAGTTTCAGAAAAAAAAACTTTGAATTTTTTTGAAAAATTTGAAAACCTGTCTGAAAGTCGGTGAAACCGAAGGGGTAAGCAAAGAAACCGTTTCAATTTCAAAATTTAAAAATTCAAAAACAATGAAACTACTCACCTACTCGATAAACCGGTGAAACCGGAGGGGTAAGCAAAATCAATCTCTGCTATGTTTTTTTTCTAGTCTAGGGCTCAAATGTTTCTTCTCAAAATTTCATGATTTTAGGGAAAACCAATGGGTTTTGACTTCTGAGCTTGGTTATAATACTCAGAGTTGCCTTCATGTTTGCCAAGTGTTAAGTAGAAAAGAAGCATCTAATGTTGCTAGTACACTGTATCAATTAGGCAAAGTAATTTTCAAGAAAGCATTGGAGAGTATTCATCCACAGATTTTAAAACTGGACAAAGCAATTTTTCTTTTGAGGTGCCCAAAGTTTTGATCCAGGCAATCAGATACCACGTGACATGAGGGCTTTAAGGTCGCAGGTGAGCTTTTCTGCCACGGGGTCATCTTCGTCGTCGTCGGAGTCAGGGCATTCTTCCAGCTTCAAGTAAGGCCTGCATTGATCGAACACATCAGAAGTTCAGTAATAACAAGGCACCAACAGATATCCCACAATTGCACATGGATGGAATGGAGCAGAAGAGATATTCAGAAGCGTCGTGTGCCGTGTTCCTGACCTGGCAATGTCAGCGACGCTCTCTGGCGGCACTTCTGGAAGGAGCCCCTGGAGCATCCGCATCATCTGCTTCCGGTAGTGCTCCATCTTGCGAAAGTAGACCGACTTGAGCTCAATCTTGCCCACCTTGACGCTGCCCGGCTTGCCAACGTCGATGTACACGTGCTCCGCGAACTGATTGTACCAGCACAAGAGCCGCAGCTTCGGCGCCCGCAGCGTGAACGACTTGAAGTCTCTGGCGCATCCGGGGTAGAAAATCATGTCGAGCTCTTCCAGCTCCGGGGCATCGATCGATATGAGTCCGAATGGCGGCCCGTCGTGTTCGCCTCGCGGTCTGACTTCGACAGAGTCCATCTCGAGGAGCTTGAGGTGCTGCAGGCGGATGTCGATGCGGGCCTCTTCGATCTTGCAGCAGAAGAGGTCCAGTTCCTCGAGCAGCGGGCACCACGCGTCCGGTGCAAACGGCCCTTCGACGGTGACGAAGTCAAGATCCAGGGAGCGCAGGGACGGGAGGTGTGGCCAGTCGCGGACCACCAGCGTGTTCAGGATGAGCTTCCGCAGGGCGGCGGCGCCTGGTCCGGCAACGCCGGGCATAATGAGGTGGAACGCCGCGACCTCCAGGTGGCGCGCGGCGGGGGGCAGGTCCAGCGTCCACGCGTCGCGAACGACGCGGCCGCGGTTGGACCCCTGGACGTGAATCTCGCGCGCGTCGGCGAGAGCGATGATGCGACCGGCGTGGCGCTGCATGCGAGGGTCGTCGGGGGAGTAGGCGAGGCAGAGGACGTCCACCTTGGACGCGGCCCCGTCCTGCGCGCGGTGGGCGAGGGTGACGCGGGCGGCGAGGATGGAGTTCTCGTCCAGGAGGATGGAGACAGAGTGCTCCTCATCGAAGATGTACCCCGATAGGTAGAGGAAGTCGGAGAGGTCGATCTTGACAACGGGCGTGTGGTGGTGGATGTAGCGCCACGGCCGGGACAGAGACGACAGCTGGACCACCTGCCGGTACGGGAGGAAGGAAGCGATCCGCGCGCGGAGCTCGGAGGGCAGGTAGGTGATGCGGTCAGCGCCGCCGCGCCGACCCATCTTGCGTCCCTCGCCTTCCGCCCTTCTTGATCGACAAGGAAGAATGAGGATATTTTGTTGTTCCCGCACTTTTGGAATTGGAGGGAAAGCAGAGAAGGCCCTGCAACTGTTCCCGCCGAGGTGGTGGACGCGTTCTATGGGCGCCACGACGTTTGCCGAGTATTGGGCTCGCACATTTTTCGCACGCCCGGCCGGGGCACGAGAACAGGCCCGCGGACTCGAATAGCTTTTTCACGTAATTAACATACCAAACGCTTACTTTCGGATCCTCAATGCATGAAATATAATTTTTCGTACGGTAAATTATGAATATAATTTTCGTGAGCATATACGTTAAGTGTTTCCTCCATTTTAAAAAATTATTATCAAACTATTCTAGTTCAAAAATTAACTAAAGTAAAAAAAATTATGAACGGATGGAGTTTTATTTTTAAAATTCCGTTGGATTAGATTTTGTTTGTAATTCGAGTGAAATATTATTATTTTCTAAAAAAAAAGAAACCAACTCCTCTTTTTGGTGGCAGCGATTTCACAGCTCTCCGAAGCTAATATGGTGTCACAAGTGCTCAAAAATAAAAGTAAATACAGTGATCCAAGAATTTACTATTGTTGTCTTATGGAACACCAGATTTTTTTAGGTTGTAAAAGAAATAAAAAAATCATTAGGCAGTTGGATCAATAGGATTGGAAACGAAAACAAGGGGGGTGCCCCCAGCAGAGACCATGGAGGTTGACCTCACTGGGGGCACGCAATACGGAAGTGTGCAACGGCGAGTTGAGAGGGTGGATAGTGAAATTGGATCGTGTTTTACCCCTATATCATTGAGAGAACGGGAGATGGATTATTCTCTAAATGGATGATGAGTTGCATTGAGGCTCTCGGATAGTATTTATACAGTACTCCTATATGATAGTGGTTTGGATTCAAAAGGCAATACATGACGAAAACTAGAGACTTGCTAGTTCTCGGGTGACCGAGATTTCATATAGCTCTCAGTTGCATTTTCAGAATAAATAAATAAATATAAGAACATTGCTTTTTCAAAGCTGAACAATTTGTAACTTAAGCAGAACATTCATTTCTCAGGCGATTAAAATCTTACATATTTCTTGATCACATTGTACGGAACGAATTGTACATGCATGAAACATTCCTCTTTTGTAGATGTAAATAAATGCTCTTTTAAGGTGAAATATTTTTTTTATTTAAGAAAACATTTATAATGTGAATAAAAGGGAATGGAAAAATTTTAAATGGATGGATCCACATCCAAGGACTGTGAAAGTAAATGAAAGATTATAAAAATCTTAGAGACAAAAGAAGAAACAAATGAGATGAAAATACTGTTATCAACTTAGACTTGCATATGTGTAATTTCTACTACCTCTGTTCCAAATATAACTATTTCTAAATTTAATCAAAAGAAAATTTTTTAATTTTAACCATTGATAATGAATAATTTATGATATTTTGTCGTATGTAAATTATGTTAATAGATTCATTATCAAAGAAACTGTTTTAATATGCAGCTCTTTATATTATAAATTATATAATTTTTATAAATTATTAATTAAAATTAAAATAATTTAACTTTGGTCAAAGAAAAAAGTATATATATTTTGGGATGGAGTGAGTAGTAATTAATGAAATATTTGTTGTTATCAACAGAAGAGAAATGAATGTATTCAAAAGAGAAAATACCGTATACTATATTAAAAACTAGACAAATTAATGCATCTGGCACACGTGCGTGGGCCGCAGTTTTGAGGGGCCCAAAGTGCGGGGTCGTGGGGATTCATCGATTCGTTTTCGCCTATAAAACTGCGTATGACCCACGAAGAAATGAAAAGGAGCTTTTGGCTGGTGGTTTTTGAGAGGTTGCTTTTGTAAAAGCAGCTGGTGTAAAAGCTGAGTCTGTTTGTTTGCACAGCTTTTGACTTTGCTGACAAATAGCTTTTGAGCTGAAAAGAGTGTGTAATGTCTGAAATGACCTTGTTTGCTGTCTGGGGGTAGAATAATATATTAAACTTATAGTAAAATGTAATAAAAATATTTTTTTGAAATTAAAAAATAAATAAAAAATATAGAATACACAACAAACTCAAGTAACATTAGATAATCAATATATTATGTACCTACAGCACATAAACATGAGTTCAATAATAGTTACAAATCTCATAGTAGATAAATACATTGTACCAAAATATCAATAAGTAAGTTTGTCTCACGTCACTTGAGACATGTAGAAACAACCATCCTAAACAAACCTAACCGTTCATGTCCATCAAACCATTCGCAATGCTATCTCAAAATGTGTTCATGTCACTCTCCTCCATCCCGGGTGTAGTTGTTTGGGATGACAGTGGTGGCTCATCATCACCCAACACAAAGTCCTCATCTTGATCACACAAGTCAAAAAGGTCATCTGCCAAAGCACTCTCTCGAATGAAATTGTGAGGCGCCATGCAAGCAATGATTATTTGTGTTTGCTTTCGCTCAGAATATCTTAGCAACTGTCCTAATATTCTCCACTTCATCTTCAACACACCAAAAGACCTCTCAATCACATTGCGAATGGATGAATGAAAAAAGTTGAACTTTTCCTTTTTATTCCTAGGGCCCGCTCCCTGTCGAAACTCATTCAGATGATATGTCTCACCCTTGTATGGAGACAAAAAACCCTTTCTGTTAGGATATCCCGAATCAACGAGGTAATATTTACCTACAAAACAAATGTTTCTTTTATTTTTAAGACCTATGTAATTACGTTAGCATATGAATTGAAATACTAGAGGACCTCAATACCTTCAGGAGGAAACGGGAAAGTGGAAGCATATCTCTCCAAAGCATCATTGAAGACCCTTGTGTCATGTGCCGATCCCGGCCAACCGGCCACCACAAATGTGAACCTCATATCAAAGTCATAAATTGCTAAAACATCACTTGCTAGGACTAGCATTGAGGTAACTGAATTGGTACTTATGACATCATCCACCATCTTGGACATGACACGAAGCATTGGGTTTTTCCCTTTCCTAGGACTAGCTTTCCTCTTTGTTCCCTTTGAAGCAGGCAGATATGAGTTGGTTACTTGGGTCGGACTTTCTTCATCTCTCCCATCATCATCTAGAATATTCAACTCTTCCAAAATATTTGGGCTGCTTGGTTCAGCTTGTCCTGGGATGCATGCGGACAGACCAGACACTTTACTCTTCTCAAACATTATCTCAAGTTCCTTAAGATTTGTGGTGGACCAAACCTTATTGCCTACTTCTCTTTGTTTCTCTATAAAATGAAAGATGACAGAGATTGGACTTGTACATATATCACATATATTGACAGCCGTCACACATGACAATTAATTACATATAAAATGTATTATAATTACCTTTGTGTTGTTGTCCCAAAAATCATCACTTGCTGTATATGTTTGCAAAGAAAGATCCCACCCAATTCCAGTTGTATGTGCCAGCGACAACCAAAAATCATACAAGCTTTTGAGAGCATCCCACCGATTTTTTAGTTGCTTTTGAGTGTAGGGTCTGCTTGAACGGGCAGCAAACTTTTCAACCAAGTTTTGATAGCCTTTTGCACTCAAGGTACCATGAGGCCTATTTCCAACCTCTATCTCCTCCACACAAATCTTACAAAAAGTTTCTGTAACACAGGCATCCCAATCTGCAACAAGGCCGGTCTTCATCTTCTTACCAGCAGCAATATTACTACTCATCTAATATTCCAGTCAGTAATAAGCATATCAATTTCACTACGTGGTTCCCATCCATGGTACCTAATTTGTACAGAAGAAAATCAACGACGGACACAAGGGCATGGAGACAATACCTTGATTAGAAGTAGGAGCACAGGGACATGTGACTCGGTGGCCTCGGGGAACTCCTCCAGAAAGACACAACACGCTGGATCTTGGGCGCCGGGAACTCCTCCAGAGATCGACGACACCAGCAGACTGGTTGCGTACAGGTGCACAAAGACGACGCGCGGCGCATGACTGTCGAATGCGACGGGCTTCGCGTGGCTGCCGAAGGCGACAAGCGACGCGCGGCTGCCGCGGTTGCCCAAGGCGACAAGCTACGAGCACTGTTTTTGTGGGGATGGGCGACGGGACGCCTTCCGGTGGCGACGGACGTGGCTTCAGGTGGCGACGGGCATGGCCGACAGCCCAAAGATCGACAGCGCCAACCCTAGGTTGCCTTTTCTCCTCTTATGGTGGCTAGAAGATGGAGGAAAGAAAAATGAGGAGTCAGGTGAGAGCGAAGGAGGGATGCGGTTTATATGCGATGGTATTTGCGGATAATATTGAGCAACTCTGTGGGGACATACAAAACTCTATCCCGCAAAAGCTCTGAGCAACTCGAACCGTGCTTTTGGGCCGCAATGTATTTCGGGCTTTTGGAGTGCTTGGCTACTCGAAAAGCTGAGTCCAAAAGCATGATCTTTGTTTGGGCTTTTAGTTTTTAGACTCAAAACAAAGAGGCCCTAAAACTACTCCATCTGATTAGCTATCCACCTTCCTCCGTGAAGCCGCCGGCGAGAGAGACAATGGCGGGTCCGATAGGAAACCCTCGCAAGAAGCCTTGGGTGGCCCCCGGTGACGGCGGCGACACATTACCGGGCTACCGCTGGAGCTCCGCGCGATCATCGCCTCGTTCCTCCCATTCCGGCAGGTCGCGCTGCTGTCGTCACTTTCTCGGCCGTGGTGGCGCATCCACTACCACACGCCAGTAGTCGGAGTCGTCCTCGAGGAGTTCAGTGCGGACGCGCTCGCCGGCCTGGCGGGCGCGCTTCGCCGCTGCAGTACAGAGGAGGGGCCCGGATCTTGCAAGGTGGACGTCCTCCATATCTCCTTCGACCCCGAGGTCCGCCGGAACCGGCCCCACGCCCGCCGCATCATCAAGCTCACCGACGCGCGGGAGATCTGTATCAATTTCCCCAAAATCATGGGCATCCGGACCGAATCGGCGCTAGTCGCGCCGTCTGTGCGCGATCTGCAGATCTCCGGCTTCGGCCATACCACGCCCACCTTCTCCGGGCCAGGAGCCGCCGCCCTGCAGACACTCTTGCTTCACCACGTTACGCTTCTCGAGCGGCCGCGCCTCCCCAGTCTGCGCTCCCTCACGCTCCGTCTCGCAATCATCGCCGTTCCCGTCGGACGCGTTTTTCCCGCGGCTTGAGTACCTGGTCATCTTCAGCTGCGGTATTAACCAGGCTCACGTGGACATCCGCCTGCCGCGCCTCAGGACCCTCGAAATCGACCAGGTCCACGTCCACCCGGAAGAGGACTTCGAATCTCATGGAGACGTTAGCATCGACTGCCCAGAGCTGGAGAAGCTCAACGTGATCTGCAGAACTTTGACCACCCCGGACTTCAAATCGTTCACGGCGCAGGCAAGTTCGCAGAGCACGTGGACCTCCACTTCTGGAGGCCGAGCAGGATCACGTCGGGGTCGATCAAGTTCACCTGGACAGGTAGCCTCCAGTGCCACACGATGAAACAGTGCCAGGAGATGATGAAGCGGATGCTTCGAGGGCTCCTCCCGGAACTGCCACAAGACGGCGTCGCCGACGCTGCAAGGTCAGGGACACCTCCATCACTCCTTTTTCTTTGGTTCTCTTGCGGTGAACTGTGTTTTCTACGATGTGAGCCTTGTCGTTCTGCTGAATTTATGCAGGCCTTACATGAAGCTCGACAAGTATATGGTGCCATGCAGGCCTTACATGAAGCGGTACCCCGAGGAGAAGCTCATCTGCAACCTCGCCGCTCTCATGTCATCACTGGATTTTTGAGAGGCCTTTCTCAAGGGATGCAGCCTTGCAGTCACAATTGCATACGACTTCCAGTCTGACCGATCTCCAAAACAGGTTTTGAATCTTGACAAGAAGCTTCATTTGAAGCAACGGAGCTGCTAGTTAGGAATAAGGACTGCTTTGCTATTCTGTCGCCTGCAAATATGATTGTGATACTTATGTTGCACTTTGAACGCATTAGATTAATACATAGTTAGTAATTTAGTATTGCGAGTTACTACTTGATAGTAGAAAGAAAAAAGCAATCTTCCTGTGATATGAAATACAATTATTGCTCTGTTCCTCTGTTTGGCCATTTGAATTTTCTTTGTTTTGCTATTTCAGAATTCAGACCCACAGTGAGAAAATATTGTACCCCCTCCCTTTGCAAATATAAGGCTTTCGAGGACATATAAGATAGTTTAAAGAACTTTAGAAAAGATGTAGGGGCTTTAATTAAAGTGCCAAGTACACCTATACATACGGCATGTGAATTTCAAATTTATGTCTGCATGATGCTTGATTTTGATTAATTCAAATAAATAAAATCATTGAGAGCGATGCAAGCACTGAATCAACATATATGAAAGTGAAATCTGCATGTAATAGTTACATTATCCCTATCTCTATCCCTATCCCTACTCCATAAAAAGCATACATACACACCAATTCATCCTCAAGACATCAACAGACACGAGTAAGACTCCCTGCACTCAAAAAGTTGCAC
>BCLH01000626.1:31320-112729 GCA_001602315.1 Zoysia pacifica
ATTAATTCAAATAAATAAAATCATTGAGAGCGATGCAAGCACTGAATCAACATATATGAAAGTGAAATCTGCATGTAATAGTTACATTATCCCTATCTCTATCCCTATCCCTACTCCATAAAAAGCATACATACACACCAATTCATCCTCAAGACATCAACAGACACGAGTAAGACTCCCTGCACTCAAAAAGTTGCACATAGATTTATCCTTTTTACAAATCCAAGAGATGAGATCTCTCCGTAAATATCTAATACAAATCTAACGGGCAAACTGAAATTTGGGTCCACATGTATGGATTATCTAACTAACAAACAGAATTCAGTTAAATAACAAATATAATTCGGTTAAAAAAAGAAATACTAGAATTCAACATCTCCCTTGCTCCCCGCTTCCCCTGCCCGCCACCAATGCTACCTCTTGAAAATAAAATTCAGGTATAAAACAAACATATATAATTTCTTGAGTAATTTTTAAAGTAGATCGTAGCGTTAGCACGGGTAATATGGCCAGTTATGATATGGGTAGAGTTTTGTGAAACATTAAGATCAAAGAATCCGAGATTAAATGACATGAGCAAAACACTTAGTATTGTGAGAAAATGACAAAAAAACATGATGTCTTATTCGGATAACCTACCATCATCCTAGGCTTCTTGCCAGGAACCTCGCAAGCCGGCCAGCATTGTTGGGTGCTGGTGACAGAGAGCCACAGGACAGCTCATGCGGTGATGGTCGGTGGAGAGGTCGACTGCTGGGAGTGACTCCTACGAGGACGACTGCTAACGATTCCATTCCTACGATTTCACTGGTTCGGTCTTTTCCCATCCTCATCTCCATCCATCGAAGTAGGTCCCGACGTGCGACGGAGCTAGACTAGGACCCTCTCGCCCTCTCCTTATGATGATGCTTCTATCGCTCCGTGGGGCCGCCACCAGGGAGGAGTACCCGAGCGGTGATAGAGCTAATTAAATGAGAAAAATTCAATGTGGCGCTGGGCGCCCGACTTCCTTATTGTCGACTTCTATTGCACCATGGTGCCGGGGTTATTATAATTTTTCAAGTTTTGAAATATATCATCGATTTGTCATTTATAGATGGAGTGCTGCAAGTGAATAACACATAGGCCTAAATGGTATATTTCAAATCTCAGAAAATTGTAATATCATGTATCAGATTGATCATTTTTTTTTCAAATCAAGACAAATTAGTTGATAATACAATATTTCCTCTGTCTTCAAATAAGCGTTTTTTTATTTTGAGAAATCAAGTTTGACCATTCATCTTATTAAAACATTCTATAAAATATTATTTATTTTTGTTGTGAATTGTTTTATTATTACTACTCCAAGTGCCCGTGCTAGGGTAATGGCAAAGCAACGTGATGCAATTTTTTTTCCGATAAAGGAAAGCAATGTGACAAATTCTCGTTCTGGTATGGATAAAAATATGACATAATTCCTACGATATAAGTATGACTTGTATTAATACAAGCTGAGGTAAAAAAATAATTTTACACAATACTTGCTCCAATTTAACCTTTGCACAATGTGTTTTTGACTTGAACGAAACCAAAACTAATCACAATTGAATAAATAAAAGAGTCAATCTGCATCATGAAGCCTTGCAGTCTGCTCATATCTAAGCACAATTTGATGATGTATCGAGATGACAAGAAAGTAATAAGTTATGTTTAAACAGATTCAGAAATAAAAAGTATTGTAGCAACATGTATCTCCTATTTTCTCTCTCATAATTAAAATTTTAGTTGAAGTAACACCTCAGAGATATAGGAATGGCAGCAGTTTGAGTCGCCGTTATCAGTGTTGGAGTTGTCGCTCAGCGCTGCACGAAAGTTAGGGATCCTCGACAGGGATGGCGACGCACCGACGCTGTGTGAGTTGGTGTTACCGCGCAGCGCTATGCGGAGGTGTGCGGGTCGAGAGGGGTCTAACAAAAAATGAATTCCAAAACAAACCAAGATGAATGAATCTAATATTCTTTTCATTAGAGATTAGAGATAGAATTTTAGAGATACAATTTGTGAAAAAAATAGAGATAGAATTTGTGAAACACAAAAAAATAGAGATAAAATTTGTGAAAAAAAGTTAGGATACACGATGTCTAAAAACCTACTCCCTGAATTCCTAAGGGTCCTTTTGGTTGAGCTGCTTTTAGCTTTTTACTTTAGCTCAACCAAAGGGTGAATTTTTATAAAAGTTTTTTTTGAGAAATTAGTTTAAAAGCCGAAACAGTTCTGGACTTGCTTTTGTCGGCTGTAGGTGTCAATTTATATATATTATAACTATATTATAATTATATTACATAACTGTAATTATATAATAATATTTTAATTATATTACATAATTGTAATTATGTAATATAATTATAAATATACATATTTTTATATTACATAATTGTAATTATAATTATGTATTACCGTAGTTACAATTATATAATATATAATTTCAATTATCTAATATAATTATAATTATAAATAGTACATAATTATAATTATATAATATTCTTATCATTATATATTACTTAAAATTATGTAATATATAATTATAATTATGTAATATAACTATAATTATATTATAATTATAAAATTATAATTATTATATATATATTATTTTATAATTTCACAGTGCTTTAAATCAAACGGCTTTTAGATTTCTCATAGCTCCTATTCTACAGCTGCCTTTTTACGACTCACAGCTCACAACAGCTTTTTATATAGCACACAGCTCAATCAAACACAACATAAATTGATGTTGTTGTTGACTTCTAAACACAACTATGACCATTTGTCATTGTAATTCAAATAACTTTAATGATAAATCAAATTGTTACAAAATATATTTTTATTTTTAATTTTTAATAAAATAGATAGTTATAGTTGAAGTTATAACTCAATGACGACAATAATTAAACGAACGAAGAGAATATTTATTAGGATAGGAAAAATACTTCTATGCACCGTGGTGCGGCCCAGGGGGGATCCGCTTTCGGCTGACGTCAGCCGTTTACGGCGCACCTTGCCGTAAACCATCTCCACCGTTTACTTCCATCTAATGGCTGTCCAGGCTCCAGTCTGTCCCACCGAAAAGCATTGTAATCAGAGGCCCATTCGAAGCTCTCTTAGCTGCTGGGCACAACATTCATTAGATTTTCAAATCAACATAAATTAGTTGATGATACAATATTTCTTCTTTAAAATAAGTGTTTTTTTACTTTTAAAAATCATGTTTGACCATTCATCTTATTAAAAAACTCTATAAAATATTATTTCTTTTTGTTGTGAATTGTTTTACTATTACTACTTTAAGTGTCCGTGCTACGCTACGGGCAGGACAATATGATGCAATTTTTCTTCTATACGGAAAAGCAGTGTGGCATATTTTCGCTCCATTTTGGTTAAAAATATGGCATATTTCCTACGATATAAGTATGACTTGTATTAATACAAGCTGAGGTAAAAAAAATAAATTTACACAATACTTGCTCCAATTTAACCTTTGCACAATATCTTTTTGACTTGAACAAAACCAATACTAATCACAACTGAATAAATAAAAGAATAAATAAAAAAATCAGTCTACATCATATGGCTTTGTCACCTGTTCATATCTAAAGCACATTCTGATGATGTATCGAGATGACAAAAAAGTAACAAGTGACCTATAAACAGATTCAAAAATGAAAATTATTGTAGCAACATATATCTTCTATTTTCTCTCTTATGATTAGGATTTTAGTTGAAGTATGACATAGTAGATTTAAAAAGGGATAGCAGCAGTTTGAGTCGCCGTTATGAGTGTTGAAGTCATGGCTCAGCGCTCCACGAAGGTTAGAGATCTTTAATAGGGACACGCTGACATTGTGTGAGTTGGAGTTACCGCGTAACGCTTTATGGAGGTGCGCAGGCCGGGAGGGGTCTAACAGAAAACGAAATCCAAAACCAACGGAGATGAATGATTCTTCCATTCTTTCCATTAGAGATTAGAGATAGAATTTTAGAGATAAAATTTGTGACCCAAAAATAAGGATAAAATTTGTGAAAAAAGTGAGAAAAACGATGTCTACAAACTTACTCTCTCTGTATTAAATTGATGTCGCCGTTGGATTTTAAGCTCAATTTTGACCATTCGTCTTATTCAAAAAATTAGTTCAAATATGAAATTTTTTAATTGTAATTCAAATAACTCTAATGATAAATCAAATTATAAAAAAATATATTCTATTTATTAAGATAGGAAAATTAATTGAAGTATTATTTTTTTTGTTTTATATATTTGCTCAAATTGCGGCCCAACGACGACGCCGCACTCTAAGTCGGCGGTTTGAGGATTCCAAAAAAAAGGGTCGGCGGTTTGAGGGTTACAAATTGCGGAATCGTGCGGAACCAGGGTAACAAACATCGACCTTCCTCCGTGAAGCCGCCGGCAAGAGAGACGATGTCGGATCCCAGAGTAAACCCTCGCAAAAGCCCCGGGTGGCCCCCGGCGACAGCGCGGATCACATTACCGGGCTCTCGCTGGAGCTCCGCGCGCACATCGCCTCCTTCCTCCCATTCCGGCAAGTTGGGCAGCTGTCGTCACTTTCCCGGCCGTGGCGGCGCATCCACTACCACACGGCCGTTGTCCAGGTCGATCTCCGCGAGTTCGATGTGGAAGCGCTTGTTGGCCTATTGGGCGAGCTTCGCCGCCGTGCCACCGAGGAGGGGCCCAAATCTTGCAAGGTGGACGTCCTACGCATTATCTCTTATGTAACATTCCGAATTTTCGAATTAATACAGTGGCAATTTCCCCAATTTTCGTTCCAATTTAATTGTCAATTCCAGAATTTCGTTCCGTTCAATCTGCAATCATTTTATCTAAATTGATCCAGTGCCGGAATAATTTAGTCCGCGTAATTTTTACGTTTGACTAAAATTATTTTCCGAAACTTCTCTAATTAATTTTTTTCGGGTCTCTAAATATTTCTTCTAATTAATTTCTGCAGCCTCTCTAATTGTTTCATGTTTTTCAATTAATTCTCAAATTAATTTCTAACCCCTATTTTTCACCCACCTATAAATATCCTTCTAACCCTAATCCCCTTCCCATCCTCATTTCTCCAGAAAATTCTTGCAACCACTCCCCTCAGCGCCGCTCCTCTCCTGCCTCGATCTCATCGCCAGCAGCGCCGATTTACGAGCCGGTTTCCGCACCCTGTCGCGCGCGTCAGCAGCGTCACCGAGGTCCTGCATCGCGCCGTCCCCTCAGCCGCTGCGTCGGTCAGCTGAGTTGCCGCGCACCTGCTCGCATTGGTCAGCCGAGTTGCCACGCACTGTCCTCCGGTCCACGCCGTCTCCACCGCCTGTTTTCGATCCCTGCGCGTGTCCTGTCACCGTGTGATTTTTTTTCCTCTAGACTGAAGCCTGCGGTCGTGGATCCCCGAGCCGTGTCTTCCACACTCTGCTCTGCCTGACCCGTCCTCGTCCTGCGTGCCACCAAATTCCAGTACACAGTTCCAGTTCCTGATTTCCAATCTCTGATTTCGTCTTCGAATTTCAGATCTCGGTGAGAATAATTTTTTTTCTCTTAAATTCATTTTCTGTTTTGATTAATTGTTAGATTAATTGCTATTTTAATCTGTGATTAATTATTCTGCAATTAATCTAAATCCTTATGGTCTCGATTGTTTACAATTTTTGTAGAACTCCGTTTGATCTCTGATTAATCTCGAAATTGTTCTGTTAAATTATCTCGTCGCAATTATCGTGTAGAGTTGTTTCGGGAACGTTTTGCGCGCGTTTAGTCTAGTAATTTTGATTTAGATTCAAATTTCAGTTCTATTGTTTGTCGCGTAATTAGTATCTAATCTCTTTTGTTCGTGTTGTGATTAGCTACTGTTTCCGAGGAGGAGTTCTGTGAGCCAGCTCAGTTCGACGATCTGGATCTCGACTTCGATCTCGATTTACCAGGCAAGCCGCGTTCCTTGATCACTTTGTTCCTTGATCACTTTGTTCCCAATATTTTAAACTGCATATTTTGTTTGCAACATTAATTTGCATGCCAACTATTTTTAAAATGTGCTAGCAACATTCCTAAGCCGTGTCTGTTTACTGTTCCACAAATATCGACCCTAGAATTTGCTTTAGTACATTTATTTTACTTTTATGCTTAGCCATGCTTAGTCGTATTTATTTTCATCTCACACTTATTACTATAAAATAAAATTTGTGTTAAATGCTTTTAAAACTGTGCTTCAAATGTGTGAGTATTATAAATAACTATACATAACTATTTAACGGGGGCAGGTTGGAGTATGAGGAGCTGGGAGACTTTTGAAAAGTCCCTGTGGGCGTACCTGTTACGGGTACAACGGGAAGATCTGGGCTGAGATCTTTCCGTGAGAATTGTTGTTGGCGTTGAGGTTAGAGATGGTGCCTGTCCCGGCAATTAAGGACCGAGTCCTTCGAGTCTTGTACGCTCAGGTGACAACCATGCACACCACGTTATCCTGTATGGGCAGTTAGCTTGATCTTGAAGCTTGCTGAGACTGGTTGTTTACCCGTGGGTTAGCGGTGTAGTGTTAGTGTGGTGTAGAGCTCTGACTCCCCACATAAGATCGAGATACCCCACTTGATTAGTGGTAGGCTCTTTACAACTGTAGGACTCGATTGCGTAGCCTTTTGGGATTCTTATCCTAGAGGACGGATGACGCCAGTTAAAGCTTGTGGATGGGTCTTGTGTGTTTGTCAGAACTATGACGGTAGTTTCCGATGACGCTTCTCGTGGGTCTAGGTGCATAACCTCTGCAGAGTTTTAGTCGATGCGCATTGCCACGTCCTTTTGGAAAGACACTCCTGAGTTGTGCTCGTCGTTGAGTAGTTTTGTTTTTCTTCATCCTCTTCTTTTTCAAAATGTTTTGGACTCCGGCCTTTGAGCTGTGGCCGAGTGTGGAGATTACATCGGCATTAAAATGAACCCCCGTCTGAGATAACGAAAATCTCTGCGGGGCAAGATAATAAAATTTGACAAGTTTGAAAATAAAGCTTTCTTGCATACTTTAAATAAAATAAAATGTTTTAAATTTGCATTTAGCACTTGAGCCATGCCTTTATCCTTGAAACCATTTGCATGCATATATTGTTGTTAGGTAGTATGCGGTTTGCTGAGTATTCGTACTCACGGCTTTCTAATTTGTTGTTTTCAGAGGATACTCTCAGCTTCGACTTCGACTATATCTCTGACGGCCCGTGATGTCCGCTCCTGCGCTCAAGCTAGCCTGTGTAGAGGAGGTTCGCTACTGCCGTCACGTTAATGCTTCTGCTGTTGCTTTTGTCGGATTCATGATAGTGATATATCTGCTCTGAGATATTTTCGGCTTGTGTACCGATGGACCATCTGAAGAATTTTATTCTAATAATTTCACTTATCATGCTATTTTCTATTTTTATTTTTTGTTTAATATTTCTATTATGGTTTTTTCATTGATCGCTTATGATATCGTGCTTGTCAAACTTCTGGAATTGTCAATGTCACAGGAGATCGGGTCTTATCGAAAAAAGGTAAGTAAAATTCCGGTCGTTACATCTTACGACCCCGACAACCGCCGGAACGTGCGCCACTTCCGCCGCATCATCGAGCTCGCCGACGCGCGGGAGATCTGCGTCAACACCCTACCTCCCAAATATCGCATCGTGACCGCGTGGGAGTTGGTCATGCCGCCGTCTGCGCGCGACCTGCAGGTTGTCAGCTTCCATGACTCGCCCACCATCTCCGGCCCAGGAGCTACAGCCCTGCAGACGCTCTTGCTCCGGGTCGGCTCGGTCCCCAAGTGGCCGCTCCTCTCCTGCCTGCGCTCCCTCACGCTCTGTGACGTCATCGTCGAGGCGCCGGTCCCGTCCGGCGACTGGTGCCCGTGGCTTTAGTACGTGGGCATCTTCAATTCCTATATCCAACAGGCTCGCCTGGACATCTGCCTGCCGATCCTCAAGATCCTCGTCATGGACCAGGTCCACGTCGACGTGAAGGTCCTGGAAGATTACGCTGCTGGAGACGTTACCATCGACTGCCCGGAGCTGGAGAAGCTCGACGTGTACTGCAGAACTGGGACAACCCCGGACTACAAATCGTTCACGGCGCGGGCGCCTCGCCTGCGCCACCTGACCTGGCGCAACCGGTTCGCAGAGCGTGTGGACGTCCAATTCGGGAGGCCGAGCACAGTCACGTCGGGGTCGATCGAGTGGACGACTAGCTAGACATGGGCCACATGGCTGCCGCGACTTGAAAAGGTGTCATAAGATGATGAAGGAGATGCTTGGAGGGCTCCTCCCGGAACTGCCATCAGACGCCGTCGCCGACACCGTGAGGTCAGGGACACCTCCACTTTCCAACCTTTCCTTCTCTGAGGGTGAACTGTGTTTTTTTGTGATTAGTGCTACGACGTGAGCCTTGTATCTGTTGAATGCAGTCCTTACACGAAGCTAGAGAAGTATACGCTCAGATCAATTAGGCGGTTCCACGAGGAGAGGCTAACCTGCAACCTCAACGCCCTCATGTCATCACTGGAAGTCAGAGAGGCTTTATCAGGGCTGAAGCCTTGTACTGACAAAATTGCATACAATTCACAGTCTGAAAGCTAAAAGAGGTTTTGACAAGAAGCTTCACAGGAAAAACAAGAGCCGCTGGTAAGGAATAAGGACTTTTTTGCCATTCTGTCGCCAGAAAATAGGATTGTGATGCTTATTTGGCACTACATATATTTCACACCATGGTACTTTCATAGCATTAAACTAATAGCATAGTTAGTATTGCAAGTTGCTACCTGTTTCTCCCTCCCCTTCACTTTTAATTGTCATTCTACCTTGGGGGCACGAAATCTCTACTCTTTAAACAGCACAGTTTTTTTTAATGTACATCCGACAAAAGTCCTTAACAGAGATGGTTATATTACGTGCATACAGCTAAATGCACCCAGAGTTGTCATTTTTTACAAACACCACTACCGGAAACCGGCTCTTTGCCGAGTGCATTGAGGTTTGCTGAGTGCAATTCCTCGGACACTCGGCAAAATGAACGTTTGCCGAGTGTCACAACAACAACTCACGGCATACAGAAAACACTCGGCAAACCTTTTGTTTGCCGAGTGTCTGTGGTCCAGCACTGGGCAAACCTTTTATTTGCCGAGTGTCAGGTATGGTGCACTCGACAAAACTGACGTCTGTTTTTCGCAGTCCTCATCACATGGTGGGCAGCCTTGCTCCCAGTTCAAGGCATGGGCTTTGGCCCACAAGGGCAAGGCGACCTCCACAGCCGGAGGTCCCGCCCTCGGCGTATAGCAATGCGACCATCCACAGCCGCCTCAGTGAGTACACTGAGATGGCAAAAGAGGTTTATGAGCAAGAGTACGATCCGAGCACCCAGAACCTTGATGGAGAAGTCGTCATGAGGGTAGGAGGAGACAAGAAGCACGGGCGGTACTGGATTGAGGACAGCACACTCGACATGGTCACCACTCCCACTATCTCTCAGATTCGAGCTAGGAGCTCGAGTTCAAGCCCGGCCATATGCCCATGACCAGCCACTGTCTCGGATGGAGGCACTCCAGGTTACTTATGTTTTATTCATCGTTCTTTGATTTTTACGTACCTTTACTTTGTATTGTAATATTGAGGTGAAATATTATAGGCTGAGCTGGCAGAAGAGAGGAGGCTAAGGGAGGAGATGGCGGCGAGGATGGAGGCCGATCGGCAGAGACAAGAGGCCGAGCGGCAGAGGATGGAGCATATGTTTCAGTGGATGCAAAGTCTTAACGAGAGGATGGGTCAACCTCTGCCACCGGAGCTAACTCCTCCTCCATCTCCTCCTGCAACTACTCTGTGAGTATAAATGTTTTAAGATGTTTGTTTCTACTTTAAATCTTGTCTAATATATACAATCTTTTCTCCTTTGTACAGAATCAATCGCGGCATCGAATCATGCGCCATCGAATCAATCACCTTATACGCCGCAATGGCCTCGTAGTTGATCTGTGTGTGAAACTATTGGACTATATATGTGTGAAGTAAATTAATATGATAGATGTTTATTGTATTTTGTGTAAGACTTGTTTATATAAACTGTCTGTGATGTGATTTAAGTGTTTTTTGGCTACATAAATTGCCTGTGATGTGATCTATATGTTTGTGGTTTATATAAAATGTGATATATGTGTGATTTAAACTGATTTTAACATTTTAAAAACATATTATGCCGAGTGCCCCAGGTTTTGTCGAGTGTTTAGGTAAAAACACTCGGCAAAAACTTAGCGTTTGCCGAGTGTTTTTACCCAGACACTCGGCAAAAGTTAAATCTTTGTCGAGTGTCGCGGTTCTGGCACTCGGCAAACATTAAGTCTTTGCAGAGTGCCGTAAGCCTGGCACTCGGTAAACAAAAAATGTTTGCCGAGTGTTGCATGCAGGCACTCGACAAACTCTTCATCACTGTTTTCTATTCGTTCGGTCTACTTTTTTTTACCGAGAGTCTAAAATGCACTCGGTAAAGAGTTTGCCGAGTGTCCGACAGAAAACACTCGGCAAAAGGCTCTTTGCCGTCAAAAGGTAGGCCGAGTGGCCTATGTCGTGGGTGGCACTCGGCAAACACTTTGTCGAGTGTTTTTGGCCTTTTGTCGAGTGCTCTTGGCATTCGGCAAACACGAGCATTCCGGTAGTGCACCCTTTTGTTAACCTCTAACGGTTAACCACTTACAAATCTAACGGTTAACCTCTTCTGGATCTTCTTTTTGTTGGGCCCACAAAATACATTTTTTGTAAACAAAAATAAAATTCCTCTACATCTGATCACTAAAATTTGTTATCGTTGAAAACAGAAATTTGTTAACTTCTCCGTGATCGCTCTGCTCCATAGCTTTGAAAGCTGAAATTTGTTTGCCCAACCCAAATGTCCATCACTTGATCGTCTACATGCGATCAGTTTAGGCGCATCAGATGAAAGACCATATTAGCAGATGTTTTCAAATGACAAGTCTCGGTGCATGTTTAGGTGCATTAGATGAACACGGAGAGACGAGATGCATGTTTAGGTGCATCAGATGAAAGATGTCCGTCACCATATTAACACATGAAAAACGGAGCTCGACGTTACCGTTGCGCCAGCGCCACCGCTCCGCCTCTCCGTGCTGCCGCATCTCGGCACTACTGCTCTGCCTCGGCGCTGGCGATCCACCTCGACGCTACTGCTCTGCCTCTCCGTCCGTTCCAAATCCCTATTCTGTACTCTGACTCCTCAAATTTTTTTAATATTAATATACTCCATCTATTCCAAATTATAAGCCACTTTGAACTTCTTAAATTTTTTCTAAATTATAAGTTATTCTCAATTACCGAGACACTTTTTTTCTTCCAATACATCTTCACTCTATCTCTCTCTTTGTTTTCAAAACATACCACCTTTTTCACTTGACGGACTCGTAACGACTTATAAAATGAGACTGAGGAAGTATTATTTTGTTAGTCAATTAAATCCCTACTGTGAGTATTTTTCTTTATTATTTTTATACATAATATTAAAATAGGTGTGTTAATCTTATCATGATTCATATTGATACATGTGCAAGATGAGAATATACTCAGGATTAAATTTTTGCTACATTTATTGAAATACTAAGATAATGGGTGTAAAGAAAATATACCTATATTTGTTTAGAAATTTCTAAAGCGCATTAAGTTTTAGATATGATGCATGTAAACTTTAATATTTTATTATGGCGATGAATAATGAGAAACTTATAATTTTAAATTTAATATATTATTTTCTTAATTTAATATTTTTTTGACTGCAGGGTTAGCACGGGTATCGGTGGTAGTTAAAGTAAGGTTTGTGAAGAGAGAAGTGTGTATTTGGAAGTGAAAAAGCGTATTGGAAAGTGAGAAAAGTGTTTTCGGAAGATAGAAAGTGTACTGGGAAGTGAGAATAATAAGTACTTGAGAATAGATTTTTAAGTCTAGAATTACAAATAAAAGTGAACAGATTAATAAGGAGTAAAAAAAAGATAGAATTCCTTATTTAGCCTTAAAAAAGTTACCACAACCTTCGTTGACCTTTTTGTTTTTTGTGACATCCTAAATTTTAGGACTAATTTAAAAATACGTAATTCAAAATTTTTCTAACAATCACCCTAACATTTTTCCTTCCACTCCTCTTCTTCTCATTTCTTTCCTATTTCAAAAGGCAAAATCCTCACTAAATTAAAACATAGCTAATTTAGAAATTTTAAAATATTAAAATTTGGAAGTGTGACAAGTGTTTGACTATTTTTTTTATTTGTTTTTACCATTTGTTTTGTTGCATTGCATTTGAATCCTAAACCCACCAAATTCTTTTGAAATTCTAAATCCATTCAACCCCTCTGATTTCAATCCAAATTTTGGACAGTGGGCTGGCGCTCCTACCTTTTTCTCTTTCCCTTCCCCGGCCCAGTCTGCTTCCTCTTTTCCCTTTTTCTTTTCCTAGCCCAACTCCGGCCTGGCCCAGCGCAGCCATCCCCCCTTCTTCCTCCTCCCTCCGCTCTCGCCGCCTGGCACGGCGCGCCCGAGCTGCTAGCCCGCCGCGCACTCTGCCACGCGCAGCACATGCACCCTCGCAGCACGCCACCTGCCTCTCCACGCGCCGCTACGAACCGGCCCCCTCGCATTGGAATCGAGCTCCAACCTCGCCTCGTTCCCCATTCGGTCGCCCTGCTCCCAGAGCCGACCGCCGTCGTGTCGCCTCCCTCCGTCGCCGGGGCGCTGCCGTGCCTCTCCGGCCCCATCGCGCCCAGTCCAAGCTCAACCGCGCCGCCCTCTTTACCCTGCGCTCGATGCCATGTTTCCCTGCGCAGCCACTGTCTGGTGCCGTTGGCCACCGTCGCGCCCTGCGAGTCCTCTGATGTCAGCGCTCCCAGGTGCCTCCCCGGCCCCTCCGACCCTGCGGCCAGGTTCAATGCGTCGTCGTCCCTCTCTTCCCCTCCCCGATTCCTGCGGAACCGGGCCAGAGCTGAGCCCCACAGCGCACTGCCATGGCGAGCCGCCGCCTCCCTGCTGCCGGCATTGTATGACGTCTCCACGGCTCCCTTGAGCTCCTGAAGAGGTCCAGCGTGCCACCCTTCTACTTCTCTGCCACAGACTGCTTCTCAGGCGACGCCACTGACCTGGCGCCATGTGCCACTAAGACACGCCGCCCTCTGCCATCGCCAGTGCTCATCAGCACCTCCCCGGCTCCCTGGAGCCCATGGTGAGGTTCAGCGCACTGCCCTCTCCCTCATCGGGCCGTGTCCCCAGCCCCTCCGGCCGGCTGGCCGTCTGGATGCCGTCAAGGTCCACGGCTCGGCCTCTGCCGCGGTCCACCGAGCCCTGGACCTGGACCATGGCTTCCCAGCCTGTCTCTGTTGGAAAATAAACCTGGGACAGAGAAGCCCTCCACATCCTTCCATTTAAGAGTTAGCCAAGCATTTTTGCCAAAGAAACCTCCGAGTCTTTCTGTTAGATACAATTTAGCCCCTACACTTTTGCTCGGCGCCCTTGGACCTTTCTATGTTTGCATACGGGTCCTTGTTGACCTGTTGTCAATTGCAAATTGATCCTCGGCGACCCCACGGGTCAGCCACCCAAGCACACACGCGCACACCTAGTTTAGCACACAGTTGTCAGCACGTGTTCTGGATGCTGATCACTTGTTGACCGATTGCCGCGTGTCCATGGACACGGCCATGACCTCGTGTCCACAAATACGGACATGGTCACGGCCTCGTGTCCCTGGACATGGTCATGGCCGTGCGTCCACGGACACGGACACAGCACCACTCACGTGTCCACGGGCACAGGCACGGGCGGCCACGTTCCTGTGACCCCGAATCGAGCCCGGACATGGTCACAGCCTCCTGTCCACAGACACAGGCACGGACACAGCCCTGGTCACATGTCCACAGACACAGTCACAACCACGTGTCTACGGACACATACACAGACACGGTCGTGTCCACGGACACGGACACAGACACAGACACGGTCACGTGTCCACGGACACAGTCACGACCCTGTGTCCTTGGACACAGACACAGACGCAGTCACAACCCTATGTCCACGAACACGGACACAGCCATGTGTCCACGGGCTCGGACACTGCGTCTACCATGCACCCCAGAGCTGGGTCACTATTGGGCTTCACGCATGTGTCCTGATGCCTCGAAACGGCGCTGGCAGTGTCAACCATAGCACGTTCACAGATCACCGACAATGTCAAGATAACGGCCGAGGTCATAGGCCGAAGCTCATGACCATGGGTCTGTCCTATGTTTCATGTCTACACACACCCGACAGCCGTGGACATGAGCCGTATAGCGTGTCCACGGGGGTTTTCCAGTCTTCCATCGTGAGCTCCTTGTTGCCTCACCACCGACACATTCCAATACTGTTCACAGCAACCAATACACCCTTGGAACTGTTGTCTCAAGCTCCACCACATCAAGTCATTTAAACCTCAGCCAACATCTGATCTTGCTGGTTTGTTTTAATAGTAAGTTCTTCGTGGAGTTTAATCGTTGTTCCTTCTATTGGTTTTATTGTTAGTGCAAGTCTTTAATTATGATGCATCTTTAGGCATAGATTCATAATAGCTAGTGTGCATCCCATCATAGAATGACTTATGACTTCATTTTTTAACACACATTAGTATTGTCAGTGTTTCGTACAGCGGCACAGTAAAATTTATACGATCGGACGGGAAATCGTGCGTTTTCAGAATCGAATGGCCTAGTCTACAGACGAGACTCAAAGGTTAACCTAGTTCGAGCCGCCTCGAGGCGTAATACGCTACGTCCAGGGGCGAGAGATCGATTGTATGAATCTCAAGAACATGAAAGTACAATGCGGAAGGGCTCCGGATGGATCCGAAAGTCCCTAGCTCGCGTGATGGGGGTGGTTAACAGGTGGTGTTTACCGCTATTGATCTGGGTGTATAGTCTTGTTGATCTCATAGATCTTGTCCCCCCCCATTTTTCGTTGCCTTGGTGCCCCTTATAGGGCCGAACCTGGGTTGTCTTGACCGAGCCATGGTTGGAGTGATCGGACCATGGTTTAAGCATCTTGCCGCCTACGGAAGCGGATGACCCTTTGACAGGTGGGGCCGCGGTTCCAGAGGGTCATGCCCTCCGGGGTTCAGGCCAGGGGATCGACGCCTCCCGTTCGTACTATTATTCCCTGAAAAGGAACAGTGTTGCTTTATTGCTCAGCTTTATCGTCTGGAGGGTTATTTCTCGCTCGATCGGGTAGTTGCGGAATCTTTCGAAATGCTTATCTCCTGCACATGGCTGAGGATTCTGAGTTGACACGTCTATTGGGTTGATAACAGCTTCCCAGCGGTCAGCGAGCGGGTCCTGACCGCTGGGATCCCGATAGCTCGAGTCCCGACCTTTGGGGGTTGGAGCAGTTATCCGTTTCTGGGCCTTGACGGGGCTTTCCGACCCCTGAGGCCGGGCCGCCTTTGTGAAGTCCTTGGTGGGCTGTTGGGCCGCGGTCCACGAGTGGGCCGCGTTGTAGAGGTTGATTCGTAAGTACCCGAGGTATACTATCCCGACAGTAGCCCCGAGTCCTACGTCGCTTGCGACCTCTGTTGAGGCGGCGCTGGGCTGAAGCGTCGTTTCGGCCATCACTCGCTGATGGTCGATCCTACGGGAGTGCGCGAGTGTGCCCGTAGGGCGTAGCCCCCGAGCCCCTGAATGACCTGAAAGGTCGGTCGTGGGCTGTAGCGTCGTGCCGACCATCACTCGCTGATGGTCGATCCTACGGGACCGCGCGAGCGCGCCAGTAGGGCGTAGCCCCCGAGCCCCCTGAGTGACTTGAAAGGTCGGTCGTGGGCTGAAGCGTCTTTTCGTCCGTCACTCGCTGATGGTCGATCCTACGAGACCGCGCGAGCGCGCTAGTAGGGCGTAGCCCCCGAGCCCCCCGAGTGACTTGAAAGGTCGGTCGTGGGCTGAAGCGTCGTTTCGTCCATCACTCGCTAATAGTTGATCCTACGGGAGCGCGCGAGCGCGCCCGTAGGGCGTAGCCCCCGAGCCCCTGAATGACCTGAAAGGTCGGTCGTGGGCTGAAGCGTCGTGGAGGCAGTTTCCGACCTCGCTGGGGTCGGTTAGAAGCTAATTTTCGTCATTAGCTCAATGCCAGGAAGAATGCTTAGATAAGGTCGGTTTGGCTGGCCTTTGCTCATGATCGGCATAACGCCTAGGGTGGACTGGTTTGACCAATCTTCCCATGATCAGCATTCTTGGCAACTGTCGGATTGGTCGGGGGGTTCGCCCAACCTCACGCTTGACCATGAATCGATTCACGGTGTTATTGATAGTTCGTTGGTTGTGGTTCCATCGATCGATGTAGCGTCTTGGAATTGTAACCGCCGATTGCTCCGGGTGGTTGGATTGGTCCATCGCCCGGCCAGCGAAATACGACGGTTCGTGATGTGCACGTCCCGTCAAGAGTGCGGTTGCCAGGCATTAACTGCACGTTAATGCCGCGCTGCCTCCCTTTTGTCGATTCAAACTTTGAGGGTGGCTCGTGGGCCCGTCTGTCGACATTTGGGTGACGGGATTCTTCCGTGTGCTTAGGTTCAAGTGCCCACTGGGAGCACTTTTGGGCCCACTCGTCAATGAGTGTGGGTAGATATGTCGGTCCAGGGCGTCGACGACCAGGCGACGTCGAACCGGCGCGTCAGCTTCTATAAAAGGGGTGGTTCGTCCTCCAGTCTTCGTCATCTTGATTTCTAATCCTCGCATAGTGCTCCTTCGTCTTCCTTGTGCTTGCTCTTCACCTTGCTCTTCGTCTTTGATTTCAACTCTGTCTCTATGGCCTCCCAGTGGAAAGCGTCCACCGTCTCCGAGAGCATCCTCACCGCCTCGGTGGGGCTTGGAGTGCTCCCTCCGAGGGGCACGAGGCGATGGCGTTCGACGTACCGCGAGGTCGTTCCGTCGCCTCGCGCCAACGAGATCATCAGTTTTGTCGAGTTCCACGAGCGCGGGCTGATGTTGCCATCATCGAACTTCTTTCGCAGCTTGCTGGAGTACTACGGTGTGCGTCTTCATCATCTCAACCCCAACGGCATCCTTCAGATCTCGGCCTTCGTCACGCTGTGCGAGGCCTTCTTGGGGATTGATCTCCACTTCGACATGTGGAGGTACTTCTTCTGCGTGCAGCCTCAGAAGGAAGGCGGCGTGATCCGCGCCGTCGGCGGCGCGGGGATTTGTCTTCGCAACAATCGTGAGGAGTACTTCAACATATCATTGAAGGACTCATTTAAGGGATGGCATGGGGGGTGGTTCTATATTGAGAACACCGCCCCCTGAACTGCCAGTGTTCGACCTCGAACCGCCAGCGGTCTTGGATTCTTGGAATGCTGGCCTCAGCGACGCGGAAGAGGCTGACATTGAAGACCTGCTCGTCCGGATGGCTGAGCTGGACGACGCGGGCTTGACTGGGGCGCGTCTTGTTGACACCTTCGTCCGCCGCCGCACTCAGCCGCTCCGCCTCTGCGCCCGGCTCATGTGCGACTACACCGGGCGATTCGACATGATGCGGGAGATCCTCCAGTCGGAGCTATCGGAGGATGGCGTGAGGCAACGCCTCACGCGCCTGCTGAAAGGCGATGCTCTCGCCGGTGCGAGCGAGGGTCCAACCCCTCTGGATGCCGAGCATCAGGAGGGCCAAATGGTAAATCATATTAACTGCACTTATTAGTGAATGATATAATGCGAAATTGGAGTGCTTATCTTTGTTCGTGCAGGAGGGCGTTCCTCCATCGTACTCGTCGGCGCTTGTGATGGTGTCGGCTGAAGAGGTCGGTATCCTGGAAATGCCAGGTGTTGAGTCTTTGGGCGGAGGGGTCAGCCTCGAGACACCCGTCGCTCGGCCCTCGGCGCAGCTGACGTCTGCAACTCCTGTTGCGACACCGAATGCTTCGGCTGTAGCCGTTGCTACTCCGATGGCGCCGGCCGTGGTGCCGACTGCTACGGTCGCGGCGCCGACCGTTCCGGCCGCGGCTCTGACTCAAGGGGTCTCCTCCTCTGAATCTTGGTCGTCTCCGTCCATCGGGGCGACTGGTCGCCTCCCCCAGCCCGACGGTCACTAGCTGCAGCCGTGTTGGGGAAAGTGCCAGCTTCGAGCTCGACACGGGCAGTCTCGGCTGCCGCTCTATCGACCTCCGACTCGTCGGACGACGTGCTGCTTACGGAGCGTCTTCGTCGCCAGCGGGTAAGGGAGACGGAGAGTGTTGAGGTGTCACCTGCAAAAAGGTCAAGGACGGAGGAATCCGGTCCTTTCGCCCTCGCCCCGACCCCGACTGTTCTGGTTGCTAGGGTCGGACAAACCTCGCCAGGCGGAAGAATGCCCTTCTCCATGAGAGTGCCCTTCTCCTCGAGCCGATGAGTATCTGTATTCTCATTCAATTGGATATTTTACCTGATATTGTGAAGTGACCAGGATTTTGATCATGCTTTGCAGGGCTCCTTCCCTCGTTGCACCACGAACCTAAGCGGCGGGGGGTCACGTCCGAGGAAAGGCTGACGTCGCATCCTTCGCCGCCGCCTCCTCGCACGGCATCCGCGGCCGAGACCGCAGAGGAGTAGGTGGAGGAGGTGGCGCGACTTCCGAGCACCGAGGCCGAGGGCGGCCAAGGTGGACTCCCAGGCGAAGAAGCTGGGAAGGAAAAGGAGCAACCCTTGGCCGCTGAGGCCGAGGTTAGCGTTCCATTGCCCTCGAGCCCTATCGTCGGGGACGTGGAAGTCAGGGAGCCGATGACGGTGTCCTCGAGCAGTCGGGTCAAGTCGTCCCCTGACCCAGGGACGAGGGAAGAGAGCGCGCCGTCGGCTCTGAGGGAGCCTTCGGCGCCAGCGGTGCCTGTCTTGCCGCCGACCGCAGGACCCACTTCAACAGCGTTGGTGGCAGCGGCGCAGGTTTCCGCGCAACGGGCGGACTTGGGGTGGCTCAGGATCTTGAGGCGGAGGCCAGATCCTTCCACGTCTGCTTCGACAGGTCGCCATCTGGCACCTGGTCCTCCGACCTCCAATGAGGCCGTCTGGGACTCTTGGAGGTTCCTGTATGACCAGGTGTGCGCGGGGGCGAATGGGTCTCCTCAGCGCTCACTCACATGCAGAGCGCCCAGGAATGTCTGGAGGAGTTCCAGGAGACCATGGCCGATCCCTATGGAACGCTCTGCCAGGTTAGTTTTGATATTTCAAATTTTCAAAAGTATACGTGAACCTGATTGGCGGGTTTCGCAGGGGACCCTCGAGAGGGCGCTTCGCCAGCCTCCGCAAGATCTCGGTCAGTCGGAGGTCGAGGCGTTGCGCTGAAAACTTTGGCGGACCCGCAACGAGCGGGACGAGGCCAGGAAGTTGGCCGCCGACCGACTCCTCGCCCTCGGGGATGCGGAAAGACGCGCCGAGGGCTTCGAGAGGGGTAGCCAGGAGCTCCAGATGGAGATCACTCGGCCACAGATCGAGAGGAGGAGTCTCAGCGAGGAGGTTGGGTTGCTGCGCCAGACCTGTGCAAGTAAGTAGTTCTATAGTTCATTAACTAGCAAGAGAGTTCACCCTGTTGTTGCTTGCTGACGCATTAGATTGCGCAGAACTCCAGGAGGGGGCCGGCCGTAGCGCCCGAGAGATCCGAGAGCAGAAGAACCGGACACGCTTGGCCGAGGAGGCCAAGGAAGCGGCTGACGGGGCGCTGGAGCGGTCGGAAGAGCTGTGCCACCTCGCCCTGGAAAGCCATGATACTTCGGAGGCTCGTCTCGGCGTCTTGGACGTCGAGGTGAGGAAGTACATGGCGGAACTGGCGAGGGTGCAGAAGCTGTCTGCTTCGCTAGAAGCATCGACTGCTCAGCTTCGACAGGATCTAGCCAACGAGCGGTCAGCCACTGATGCTGCGCATAAAAGTCATGAGAGTAAGTAACAAATGAGTTTGTTAATTTGCTGGGGAAACTGGTCCCTGAAATTTTTGAGATGCAGGCGTGTCCGTAGAGCTTCGAAAGCTGCTGTGGTCGGTACGGACGCTAGTGCACCAGGTGTTCGACGACACCCAAGATCTGAGCACGTCAACGGATCGGGCATCTCGAGTGTTGGAGATGCTGTCGAGGCTGATCCGCATCGAGCTGCTCGTTGCTCTGCGGGACGGGGCGTCGTTGATGTTGGCGCACCTGCGGTCCCATTACCCCGATGCTGATGTTGGGCGTATTACTGAGGGTTTCGCCTCGGGTACGTCGGATGAAGCGTCGGCCAAGCTGTTTGAAGACTCCAAGCCTCAGGTGCAGGAGATCATCAGCTGCTTCCTCCGACCGAGCTTGATGAAGGAGCGCTTCGGCCGTCTGCCTCCTCTCTAACTGTTCTGGCTTGTAGCTTGTAATGGTACCTATAAACTTGTTATGTGAGTTTTAATGTTTCTGACTCTTTCTAACATCAAGCGTTACGCATTGTTTTTTGCGTTCTATTGGGCGTTGGTCAGGCGACTGGGTCGGGTATAGCCTGTAGGGTCGAGTGTCGGACTCGGACCTTAGAGCGTCATCGACGTCGGGTCAGACCGTTAGCCGTGAGGATTGCTCCGAACGAGGATGCTCATAGTCTGCAAGAGTTAGGCTGAATCACTCGTGAAACGCATCACGAGCCGGGGGGTCGACCCTCGAGAAACGAAATAGGCGTCGAGCCTAAGTATGATGTTAACGAGGCACAGGGCCTTTGGATCCTTAGGTCGGTCGTTCCGATCCTCGGGTGGGACTCTGATGATAGCCCTCGGGCAGTGGAGTGGAGTAGAACAGACTGTGCTTCTCTGCCAAAGACAGTTTGCGGATGAGATGTGATTAGGATGAAGAGATATCAAACAACTTTATTATGTGTAAAAACGACGCAAGTTTTCAATATTCCAGGCGTGAACAAGCTCGGCGCTGTCTTGTGTCGCCAGTTTGTACGTGCCAGGCTTTAAAACTCGCTTGATCACGTATGGGCCTTCCCATGGAGGAGACAGCTTGTGGTGATCTCGCTTGTCTTACACTCTCTCGAGCACAAAGTCGCCGACTCTGAGGGTCCGACCCTTGACGCGCCAAGCGTGTAGTCGTCGAAGGCTCTGTTGATACTTGGTCGATCGGAGTATGGCCACGTCACGCGCCTCGTCCAGCTGGTCTAGGGCGTCTTGCCGCGCCTCCTCTGACTTCTGCTCGTCGTAGGCTCTGATCCTCGGGGAGTTGTAGTCGAGGTCGGTCGGCAGAACGGCTTTGGCTCCGAACACCATGAAGAAAGGAGTGAATCCTATAGTTCTGTTGGGGGTAGTTCGCAGGCCTCACAACACGGACGAGAGCTGTTGGGCCCACCACCCGACGGACTGCTCGATGCAGTCGTAGATCCGAGGCTTCAGCCCCTGAAGCACCACGCCATTGGCTCGTTCCACTTGCCCATTGGTCCTCGAGTGAGCGACAGAGGCGAAGTCGAGCCTGATATGATGCTCTGCACAGAACTCTCGGAAAATATTTCCGATGAATTGAGTCCTGTTGTCGGTGATGATGGAGTTCGGGACTCCGAAACAAAAAATGATGTCGCGGATGAACTCGACAGCCTGACCCGAGCTGATGCAAGGGGTCGGCTTCGCTTCGATCCACTTGGTGAACTTGTCGACCGTGACAAAAAGGTGGGTAAAGCCCTCGGGTGTTTTGCGAAAAGGCTCGAGAACGTCGAGCCCCCAGACCGCAAACAGCCAGGTGATCGGGATTGTCTGCAGCTCCTGGGCCAATAGATGCGTCTGGCGGGCATAGAACTGGCAGCCCTTGCAGGACCGCACAAGCTTTTCCACATCCGAGACTGCTGTAGGCCAGTAAAAGCCTTGACGAAAAATTTTGCCGACGAGGGTCCTCGGGGCGGCATGATGTCCGCAGGTTCCTGAGTGAATCTCATCGAGGAGACGTAGACCCTCCATCTGAGGGATGCAGCGTTGGATGACGTCACTGGGACTGCGCTTGTAGAGCTCGTTATCGATGAGAGTGTAGGCTTTCGCCCGACGCGCGATCCGTCGGGCTTCGTTGGTGTCGGACGGTAAGGTGTCATCCTGGAGATACGCGTAAATTCCCAAGGACCAATCAGGGATGATGGCCAAGATCTCGGGCCCGGAGGTCGGGTCCTGCTTCCTGATTGCCGGCTCAGCGTGGGAGTCGGCGATGTCGTCCTTCCTTGAGCTTGATCGTCGGCTTGGTGAGGACCTCGAGGAAGACATCGTCGAGGACTGGATCTCGTCCAGAGGCCATGCGGGCGAGGGTGTCTGCTGCTTCGTTGTCGCGGCGTGGAACGTGATGAAGCTCGAGCCCGTCGAACTTGTCTTCGAGCTTGCGAACCTCTTGGCAATAAGCTTCCATCTTCTAATTTCGGCAGCTTGACACCTTCATGACTTGGTTGACGACAAGCTCAAAATCACCTTTGACGTAAAGCCGTCGAACTCCGAGCGTGATGGCCATGCGAAGGCCGTGCAGCAGGGCCTCGTATTCTGTAACGTTGTTGGAGGCCGGGAAGTGAATCTGCAAAACATATCGAAACTTGTCTCCTTTGGGGGAGACGAGGACGACGCCAGCCCCCGAGCCCTTGAGTCGGCATGACCCATCGAAGAACATGGTCTAGTGCTAGGGGTCGATGGAGTCGAATGGTTCCTGCGCCTCGATCCACTCGGCGATGAAGTCGGTGAGGATCTGGGACTTGATGGCTTCCCGAGGCACGTAGGTGATGTCGTGGCCCATGAGCTCCATCGCCCATGTGGCGACGCGCCCAATCACGTCCTTCCCGTTGATGATTTCTCTGAGGGGGAAGCTTGTCACCACTCGGATAGAGTGGCTGTCGAAATAGTGACGAAGCTTACGGCCCGTGATAAAGATGGCATTAAGTAGCTTCTCCACTTGGGTATATCTGGTCTTGGCATCGGCGAGAACTTTGCTGATGAAGTAGACGGGTCGCTAAACCTTCAAGGCACATCCCTCCTCCGACCGCTCGACAACCAGGGCCGTGCTGACGACCTTAGTGGTGGCGGAGACGTAGAGTAGTAACGGCTCGCCGAAGGCTGGTGAGGTTAGGACTGGCGGAGAAGACAGCATGGTCTTCAATTGCTCGAAGGCTTCCTGGGCTTCGGGGGTCCAAAAGAAGCGGTCGGACTTACGGAGGAGTCGGTAGAAAGGCATGGCCTTCTCTCCCAGTCTGGAGATGAAGCGGCTGAGAGCTGCCAGGCATCCAGTGAGCTTCTGGACACCCTTGATGTTGTTGATAGGCCTGAGGTTGCGGATGGCGATGATCTTCTCAGGGTTGATCTCGATGCCGCGCTCGGAGATGACGAATCCGAGAAGCTTGCCGGAGGGGACGCCGAAGACGCACTTCTCGGGGTTGAGCTTGATGCGGAACCGTCGAAGGTTGACGAAGGTCTCTTCTAGATCTTCGATGAGGTCAGCCACTTGTCGCGTCTTGATGACGATGTCGTCGACGTAGACCTCTAGATTCCGTCCCAGCTGGCTGTGGAAGCATTTCTGCATACAGCGCTGGTACGTGGCGCCGACGTTCTTGAGGCCGAAAGGCATGGTGATGTAGCAGAACGAACCGAAGGGTGTGATGAATGATGTGACCGACTGATCGGAGTCTCGCATGGATGTTTGATGGTATCCGGAGTACGCATCGAGGAAGCTGAGGGTTTCGCACCCCGTGGTGGAATCGACCACTTGATCTATACGCGGCAAAGGAAACGGGTCCTTTGGGCATGCTTTGTTGAGACTTGTGTAATCAACACGCATCCTCTATTTCTCATTTTTCTTTTTCACTATTACAGGATTGGCCAACCACTCTGGGCGGTAGACCTCTTTGACGAACTTGGCATCGAGCAACTTGGTGATTTCTTCTCGGCTGCGCGGCGCTTCTCGTCGTCGAAGCGTCGAAGTCGTTGCTTCGCCGGTCGGGAGCTGGGAGCGATGTGCAGAGAGTGCTCGGTGGCCTCCTTCGGGATACCTGGCATGTCGGATGGTGCCCAGACAAAGACATCCCGATTCTCGCAGAGAAAGTTGACAAGCGCGCTTTCCTATGCGTCGGAGAGTGCGGTCCTGACTCTGGCTTTCTTGGAGGTGTCGGAGTCATCGAGGACGATCTCCTTGGAGTCGTTGGCGGGTTCGAACGAAGTGGAGGAGGCTGGCTTGGAGTCGAGTGTTGCAGCGAACACCTGTGATCGACGTATCTCCTCTAGCTGGGCCCGCCCCGCAAGGGTGACAGCCAGCTCGTAGCTCTCCTTCTCACACGCGATAGCGTGTTTGAAGCGAGAGGCCACAGTGATGATGCTTTTGGGCCCTGGCATCTTGAGCTCGAGGTAGACGTAGTTGGAGATCGCCATGAACTTGGCGTAGGCAGGCCGGCCAAGGATAGCGTGGTACACTCCAGAGAAGTCGACCACCTCGAAGGTGAGCTTCTCCGTCCTGAAGTTGTCGCGGTCGCCGAAGGGGACCGGCAACGTGATCCGACCCAAGGGGACGGCGCTACCTCCTGGAATGACGCCATGAAACAGAGTGTTGCTCGAGAGGAGGTCGGACCTTGTGAGCTTCATGACCTTGAACGTGTCGATGTAGAGGATGTTGAGGGCGCTGCCTCCATCCATGAAGACTTTGGACAGTCTGGTGGTGCCGATTATCGGATTGAGCACCAAGGGCAGGCGCCCGGGTTGAGGAATATGGTCGGGGTGATCGGACCTGTCGAAGGTGATCGGAGCCTCCGACCACTTGAGATATGAAGGGACAGCGGAAACGGTCACGTTGACCTCTCGCTATGTTTGCTTCTCATGGCGACGTGACTCGTAGGCCACCGTCTCGTTAATGATCATCAAACAGTCTTCTGGCTCGGGGAAGGTACTGTCGGGGATACCTCCCCTTCCTTCGTCGGAGGGTCGGGCTTCTTCTGCTGAGGACGAGCGTCAAGGCGAAAGTACCCCTTGAAGAAGGCCTTCATGAGGTTGCAGTCCCGTAGAGTATGCGTCACGGGAGTCGCATGGTAGGTGCAGGTCTTGTCGAGCATCTTTTCGAAGTGGTTGTCGTGGTTGGCCGGCTTCTTTGGGGGTCGTGGTGGTCGGTCAGCGACACCGACGAACTCTTCGTCTTGCCAGTGATTCTTCTGCTTCTTGTTGTTCGACCCGCTCCCATCCCGTCCTGTCTGTCGGGTCACCGGTCGAGGCGATCGTCCTTCCTTCGATCGGCTCTAGACCTCTCCTTGTCCCTGCTTGTTCCCGGGTGAAGTTGGCTTGAACAGCCTCCTCCCCGATGGCGAATGTAGTGGTGATGTCAAGAAGGGCACGCGCCGTCCGAGGGTTTTTACACCCCAGCTTGTGGACGAGCGCCTTAGATATCGTGCGGCAGGGGAAGGCGTTGATGACGTGGCGGCGCTGACGTCGGGCAGCTCGTTTCGCTTGCGCGAAAATCGCTGAATGTAGTCTCAGAGGGACTCACCGGGCTTCTACTTGCAGTTCTTCAGATCTCAGGAGTTACCCGGGCGGGTATAAGTCCCCTGGATGTTGCCGACGAAGGCGTGATGAAAGGTCGGCCCAGTCGTGGATGCTGTCCCTCGGAAGATGTTCAAGCCAGCCTCTGGCTGAGTCGAATAGGAAGAGCGGCAGGTACTGGATGACGAAGAGGTCGTCCGCGCCGCCGGCTCGACAGGCGAGGCGATAGTCCTCAAGCCAGTGGGCGGGATTTGCCTCGCCTGTGTACCGAATGATGTTGGTCGGAGCTTGAAACTTATCGGGGAAGCCGGCTCTTCGGATGCGAGCCCCGAACGCTCAGGGTCCGATGTCGTCGGGGCTGAGGCTCCGAGCATCGTCGTAGCTGTGCCGTCGAGGACGTCGCTCGAGGGGTCAGTCGTGGTCGGAGTCGGTGTAGCGGTCGCATCTGGCCTGCCTCCGTGCTTCAATGGTGTGACGAGCGTCACAATGCTCCCCCAAGCGGCGGCGGATGTTGCCAGCCATGGGGTCAGGCTTTCTCATCTCGGTCTGTCCACGGCAATGGCCGGGAGCAGGACTTCGACAGTTAGCACTCGGCTGGTAGGAACTATGCGCCTTAGAATCCTGACGAAGAGATGGCTCGGGTGGTTGCAAAGCGCCATCAAGGTAGACGCGGAGACGATCGTATGTCTCCTTGAGGATGGGGTTATTGGGTGTAGGAGATTCGTAAAGGACGCAGCTCGCCGCCACCAGATTCTCATATGGTGTCTCAAAGGCAGGCGTGCCGCCGTCCTTGATCTGCTGATAAGCAGTGCGGGCTCGGGCTCGGACACCACTACTAGACACGGTGGCACCCTTACTCTTCGGATCGCCCCCGGTCGCAAGTTTGCGCCGGAGTGCGTCCTCGACCACAGTAAGAGCGTGAAGTTGTGGAGAGGGATCGTCATGCGCTGCCTTGCCAGGGGATTCGCCCTATGCAGCTTTGGCGGGCAACATGAAGCACTCACGAGAAGGATCGTGACCCAAAACACCGTGAGGCGAAGAACGAAGAAGGCGACGTCGAGGCGAGCGACGTTTAGACGAACGTCATTCACGCAAGATCTGAAGGTGAAGTTCGCCGCTGCTGTCGGCGACGAAGTCCAGGCTCCCAAAGCGAAAAGACTGACCAGCAACGGAAGTGGAAACACTCCACGATCGACCATCATAAGCGATGGCAACCGCGAAATCCCCAAAGAACAGCCGGGAGGTGGAAAAGTCTCGGACTAGAGCGAAAACATAAGCCATCGAAACAATGAATAAAAACGCACCGAAACCCCCTACCCGGCGCGCCAACTGTCGGTGTTTCGTACACCAGCACAATAAAATTTATACGATTGGACGGAAGATCATGCGTTTTTAGAATCGAATGGCCTAGTCTACAGACGAGACTCAAATGATTCGGACCACCTCAAGGCGTCATACCCTACGTCCAGGGGCGAGAGATCGATCGTATGAATCTAAGAACACGAAAGTACATGCGGAAGGGCTCCGGATGGATCCGAAAGTCCCTAACTCGCGTGGGTGGCTAACGGGTGGTGTTTATAGCTATTGATCTAGGTGTATAGTCTTGTTGATCTCGTTGATCTTGTCCCCCCGTTTCTGTTGCCTGGGTGCCCCTTATATAGGGCCGAACCTAGGTTGCTTTGACCGAACTATGGTTGAAGTGATCGGACCATGGTTTAAGCATCTTGCCGCCTACAGAAGCGGATGACCCTTTGACAGGTGGGGCCGTGGTTCCAGAGGGTCATGCCCTCCGGGGTTCAGGCCAGGTGATCGACGCCTCCTGTTCGTACTATTATTCCTTGAAAAGGAACAGGGTTGCTTTATTGCTCAGCTTTATCGTCTGGAGGGTTATTTCTCGCTCGACCGGGTAGTTGCGAAATCTTCCAGAATGCTTAAACCATGGTCCCGACCGCGAAATCTTCTAGAATGCACATGGCTAGGGATTCTGAGTTGACACGTCTGTTGGGTTGATGACAGCTTCCCAGCGGTCGGCGGGCGGGTCCCGACCGCTGGGATCCCGATAGCTCGAGTCTCAACCCCTGGGGTTCAGAACGGTTACTTCGTTTCTGGGCCTTGACGGGGCTTCTCGACCGCTGAGGCCGAGCCGCCTTTGTGAAGTCCTTGGTGGGCCGTTGGGCCGCGGTCCACGGGTGGGCCACGTTGTAGAGGTTGATCCCTAAGTACCCGGGGTATACTATCCCGACAAGTATGCATAACCATGTTAGTACTAAGTACTCTAATTTAATGTTAGAATTATAGGATTAGTAGTTAAATACTAATAGTTAAATATTAGGAAATAAGTAAATACTTAGATAGCAGCCCATAAGCGTCCTGCCATGCATTCACTCATGCAATAGCATGTATTAGTACATGTAACACTTGTTAGCGTTAGTAGTTTAATTATGTAAATTAAACTAGGTAATAAATTGTCGATCACGTAGGATGACCCACCCGATATGTATATAAATTAGGTAATTAACAATAGTGCTATGCCCTTCACCGCACCATAGTTGGTGTCATCTACTTAATGTAGTAGTTTAGTTGTAGTTGTAGAATCAAGTGATTAGTCACTAGGAAGCAAGTACAACTCATCGGCACATGCTAGCGCATGTACCGCCTATTAGCACTAATGGTATAACTACAAGAATAACTAAGTAGATAATTATTAGTCACTCAGTAATAATTAAGATCACCTACATAATAGGAGGTAAATGTAGAATAGCCGCATATGCATCTCATCTCTAGCCAGCCTGCATCAGCACACGTACCGAATGAGCTCTGTGAAAACTAGATGAAATTAGAATATTGTAATTAGTAGCTTAATACTAGATTTCCTACATATATATATTAGGAATTAAGTAAATATAGCACCTATAGGCATTTTGCCCTGCATCTGCATGCATTAGGACATAAGAGACACATTGGATTTAGTAATTTATCTATAAAATAAAAGCAAGTAACTAGTCCTTAATTATTAGGAAGCAATTGCATATTAAAAATCAAAGTAATTAATCTTTTAATCACAATAGGTTTCATGCATACTATATTTAAATAAAGTATTAGATGGCACCTATATGCATCTTACCTGCATTAGTGCACATAAGCGCCAGTGAACCATACCAGTTTAGCTATAAGTCTAAAATCTTATAATTAATCTCTACGCATTAGAGGTTACACACTAGAAACTATGCAGTTAAATGGTACACTATGCACCCCACGTGATCACTTGAGCACTAACTAAATGTAGCTTAAAATGAACTAGAAGTTAAAGCACTTACTGTTAATATTAGTCATTAAGCTAAGGTTTACATAAGATGACGCACTATGCACCATGCGAATGCCTTAAGTTCACAATATAAGGCATTCGTGCTGTTCACAGAACTACATGTGCACATGGCTTACCATTAATCATACTGGTAGGCCTAGCCGCTCCTCGTAATAACTGCCCACCACAGGAAACCTAGTACACTCCCCATAAGCTGCACTAGGCATATCAACCACCGCATTCTGCGTGACTTGCACTAGGTTTTTCCTTGAGAAGTTTAATTGGTTCTTATTTGGTGTTCATTGGATTTTATTGCTTCTTCTCGAGCATTGTTTCTTTCGCAGTAGTTTTATTAGGCTTTCCTTCGCGTAGATATTGCTGAGTGTAAGGAAGAGTCAAGCCTCAAGAGGAGCCAGAAGGACTGCGTGTGAAGAGAAGCACGAAGATTTGGACGCGAAGCCAGAGACTGAGGACTAGGATCTTGATGAACAGCCTCCAACCTCAAGCTTTGAAGATTAAGAGATTGCAGGCAAGCTCTAACCCTTTGATCAGATTTAACCTATATTTTGCTAATGCTCCTATAGTGCCCATCTATTCTGGTATGTATAATATTTTGAATTGAAACATTGTGTTAGTTATAATCCTACTTGAGTGATTGCTTTACTGATATTAGTTCCAGTTACGAGACATTAATATTAAATACCTTGATTACCCATTGACGACACCCTCCCTTTTAACCATAGGATACCGTTGTTAAAATACTTTAACGAACAAAAAGTTGCCTTATTATTAGAATGCTTAGGAACCCTTTTGCGATGTTTTGCATTGCCACACCATAGAACATTTATTTACAAAATGAGTTAAAGTGTGTTTGGTGGTGTGAGTAAAATAAAATGGGGTGGCATTAGTGCAACTTGTGCGATGGGTGATTCTGGTCGTGGGGCGGGTCTCACAAAAGGTGATGGTGTTAACTGTGTAGTCTTCGGTTTGGTTCACCTATCGTGGATGAGTACGCCGCCCCTGTCATATAAGGACCGGTTCGTTAGCGCTCGACTTTGCAATTTTGTGCAACCACATAACTTGACAAATGGGAGAGACATATCCCCACTATGTAGGTATTTCACATCGAGCCATTAGGAGGCCGGTAGGACACAAGAGAATGGGAGAAGGGCGTGAAATAACTCGCTGCCTAACTCTCGCCTATGTAATTGTCCGCGTCATGAGACCGTAAGCCCACGGATATAACCCCTGATTTGGTAATACCCAGTGTAGAAAAGGGGACCAGAACAAGACGTGACTGTGGTAAATTTTCATGATCCGATTTTGAGAATGTGCTCTCGCATCATCGAGAGGGTGATACCCCGACGGATAGCCTCTGTGTACGTCTTTTGTGGAAACTGTGAAAACCTATGTAGTTGTAGGGTAAACGTTATGCTTTTCTTGCTCGTGAAAGAAGGCATAGCTTTTCGAAATGGTCGTTGTCACGGTATTGATATAGTATTGTTCGACCACCCTACCATTAGTTTTTCTATGATATCCTTGACGTGTGAGTGAGTGTAGATGCCTGTGTTTTGGAATGTGCACGCTGTGTGCCAAGGGCCGGTACGGTTGTATGCCAGCGCTCTGATTAAAATATGGGTACTGATGGAATTGATGAACATCTCACATAGGACCAACCTACTAAAATATGAACAACAAATGTTTTCACTTTCCTTTCAAAATCTTCTGTAGTGAACCCTGCATAAAAATAGCTTTGCGCAAAAGTAAACCCTTTAGCCTCATCCTTGCTACAACCAAATGTACATCTAGATATATATCCTTACCTAGTGTTAGAGCTTGCTGAGTACCTTATGTACTCACCCGTTTGCATTTGGGGTTTTAGACAGAAAGGACCGCGTAGGTGATGACATGCTGGGTTTTCGTTCTGCTTCCTTTGTCTGCTTGTGGATTTGGGCCTTAGTGTTTCGCTGCTTGCTTCGCTTTTAGCTGGTTGACCAGTGTAGGATCATAGAGAACCTCACCGCGTTGCCGCTAAAAATTCTGTCTCAGGTATCTATTTTTCTTTTCGAAGTATACATTCAATATATATTCTGTTGTATTGTGCGTATCAACTACTAATTCAGGAACTGATACGTGTATCACAGTTCATTCCAGAAATGGGGTGCCACATTTTTAACTTCTCTGGCAAAATTTATTGACTCTTTCGTTAGTTTAGACCACTAATGGTGTGAAGTTAAGGTGAAATAAACATTTTACCCTCTCAAAAAATGAACCACCACAAGTTGAACTTGTATTTGTGTCAATTTGATGGGGCACTATTTTTCAATTGATATCATAATATTGTTAATTTTTTTAACATAAACTATATTTTAAATGAAAGGGTGATAGTGTTAACTTTTTAATAAATTCAAGCTGACATTATGGTGGTTCATTTTATGGGAGGTGTAAAATGGTCATTTGACACTATATTTAACACTGTCAGAGGACTAAACTAATAGATGGGTGAAGAAAGGAATGAAAGATGAAATTTTATCCGGATAGGGAAGTTCAAAAGAAAGGGGCTTAGGAATGAAGCAGTGATTTTTTTTTTAGGCTAAGAAAGGAATTTTCTAAAAAAAAACATTTTCCTGCGATATGGAATCCGAGTTATTGCTCTGTTTCTTTATTGAATCTTCTCTGTTTTGCAATTTAAGACAGTTCAAAATCTTTTAGAAAAGACATGCATGTAATTTTTATTGTGCTACAGAGGAAGTGTTGCCCTACAGATTGGGTATAATCCTTCAGATTCAGTGTTCTACCTTGGTTACCTGGTCTCCTTCGACGGACAGATCCATTTTAAATTAAATATTTTGCGAGGACAGGGACCCAGTTTCAATCAAACATGAAGCACAGAATTTTTTTTTTTGAGAGCAGTACATAACTACGTATTAATTTTGCAAGCATATAGTGAATGGTTCCAACACTCTCATGTCGAATAAGGCACGATTGTGGACATACACGTGTGAGCTTAATCCACATTGGAACAGTTCAAGTTCTAAACATGTTCACAGACCAATATTCCCCGGTCACCACTTCCTGCACCATCTTTGCGACGCTTCAACTAATCAGCTCTCAATCACTTCCCCGACTTCAGCCTGACACGCCCCTGTTGTGTCACGTACCTCGTGTTCATCATCGATCTGGTCCGCAAAGCACCGCTGCTTAATCGTGTGCATCCCTTCACACACACTCTCGAACGTTGAGTTCCACTCGCAGTGCGTCCTGAAGTGCGCCAAGACCTCTATCTAGCCACGTGACGATCATCCCTCCATTCCTTATTGTTCACCCCATCCGGCGATGGTAAACGGACCTCCTCACCGACGCCATGGCGCAGAGCTAGGACGGACGACCCACAGAAACGGCATGCCGCTCTCCGATAGACCCCATGCCATCTCAATGATCACGGAGCGATCGACGAAAGCTACGTTTCCCAGGCTCAAGTGCAGCACTGATCGCAGCGGGTGAACGTCCAGCCATGGCATTGGCGGGACGCCACAGTCCGGCACGTGCTGGCTCTGTTCCGCCGGCGCCGTGGACAGCAGGTAAAGGGGCCCAACAGCGAACGTTGGGCAGGGCCGCTCGCTTTGGATCTTGGACAACTCCGGCGCCTCGATCACCTCAGAGTCTCAGACGTCCTGATCACCAGTTCGCCACGTTGGATGCCGAGGACCGGACTTCGTTAGCGATGTGGGAAATAAAGCCGCACAGAGCATCCGTGTCGCTGCCGGCACCAACTCGTCCAGCGCTCCTTTGCAGGGGTAACCGGCGACAATCAATAGTGACATGTGCGTTCCAAGTAGATCCAGTGCGGTTTCTAATAAAAAAGGAGATCCAGTGCGAGCTTACTCTATCTTCTAGTCTTCTAGACTTGCTTTTTATCAGTTGATGGGCAGTTGGGAACCTAGTCGGCGTCGCGCAGCCGCGGGTGCGCGAGCATACAGCAGAACGTGGCGGCGCTGTCCATCGGCAACGGCAGCACAGGAACTCCGAGCCCTCAAATTTCATGGTTTTCAGTTAAACCGGATCGGTCCAATTTAAGCGGACAGATAATTTTCAGTTAAAGAATTTCAACAAAAGAAAATTCAAAATTTTAAAAAATTTAAAAACCGGTCAAACCACCATGAAAACTAGTACAACACATCGGTCAAACTGATTTAGATTTAAAATGTAAAAATTTAAAATAGAAAAATGTCGGTAAATCAGAATAACTGAGTGCTCTTCGTTTCAAAACTTGATTTTTTCATGGTTTTGAAAAAACCGGATTCAAACGGTAACTCGAACGCTGCTCCGAGCTGAGCAGCTGCGCGGAAGGGCGCCTCGCAGGTGGTTTGCGGGACCGTGTATGTCTGCCGCCTCGTGCTGTGCTGCGGTCTCCAAGCCCCCCACTACAGACTCCGATGCGATGGGCCCTCTAGATGGCTCCCATGTTTGATAATAATTTGAAACTACTGTTGAATCAGCTAGGCCTCCTTTGGAACATATAAATATAAATTTGATAGGAAGCAATTCAATTTTAAAGAAAATGTATGATTTAGAAATTTTTTTTTTTTTGCAATTCAAAAGGAACCTTAGCCTTTATTGCTTTGACAACTATTTTGATTACTTTCCAACCGGATTTCTAAATTCGAACTGAAAGTTTGTATTTCTGAAGCTGGGTTCTAGATCATTTCTTGTAAAATGGAAATTTGATTCTTGGTTTTATAACTTGATACTATGAATTGCAATGCAAAGAGGGCTTTATTTTCAGGATCGAGCTATAACCCTGCTAAGAGTAGATGCTATCATTTGTAGTTGCTGATGGAATGTTATATGGTTTATTTCAAGGAAAATCTGTTTCTGATATATATGGTGAAAATGTATATGAAAGTGCTTTTTTTTTTGCTTAATCCAATCCCATCTCTTTGCATCACCTGCAATTTTTTTGAGGAACTGGGGATATTCATGTTCATCCACTTTAATCATCCACATGTATTAAGCATCAAAAATTCTTAATAGATGGTGGACTACATAAATGAATATGGTATGAGGACAAATATTCCTTTCAAAAAAACAAAATCCAATAGTCCCACTAATTTTCTTATAACACCGCAACCAAGTCCACAATGGCGCTGGAAACATGTCTATATGCCTCTCTCAAAGAGAAAGTATGTAATTTACCAAGTTATCAACAGCCTGTTGAGATGACCCACTGCTCTCAAGGGACATAAGAGCCTTCATCTTCAACTCATTTGCTCTTTCACGTACTTCAACACCATCCTTATCTTCCATCAGCCTCCTGATCATCCCTTCTATTCTCCCTCTCTCCAACTTACCTTCTAACAAAAATCCTATCTTCCATACCTCCTCCACGTACCTTCCGTTAACAAGCTGATCTCCAAAGATAGGCCTTGAAAGCATCGGCACTCCCTCAAGGATACTCTCCAATGTAGAGTTCCAACCATTGTGAGTCCAGAAGCCACCGACGGCGGAGTGACTTAGAACCTCTTGCTGTGGAGCCCACTTGACTACCTTACCCCTGCTCTCAACAACATGCTCAAACCCTTCAGGGAGCTGTATTTTCTCTTCTCCAACCACGAGATCATGCCGAATCACCCATAGAAATGGCCTACCACTGTTTGCTAATCCCCATGCCACCTCCATAAAGTCATCTTGAGTAACACGAACCACGCTGCCAAAGCTCACATATAGCACAGAGTTTGGAGATTGCGTGTCCAACCATTCGATGCAACTGTGGTCCTCCTCATGTAGGCTTGTCTCAACACTTGTAACAGAAGAGAGCTTGTGCAGTGGACCAACAGCGAAGACTTCGATGTCGTTGATGGCGAGCTCCTCTCGGATCATCTCCAGTTCATGGGGCTCAAGGGCTTCGAAAGTGTTTATTATTGCACCTCTGGAGTTTGTTGTACTTTCGGTGGCAAGATTCACAATTTTCTGTCCAATTTCTTTGTTGGGAAGCTTGCTTGGGTCAAAAAGGTCCCTCACTTGAAGTGGTGGAAGCTCTTTCACCGGCAAGTTTATGTTGGACTCTGAAATGAAATGTAATACAAACCTTGCACGATCAATCGCATTGGGAGTGTAAAATTTGATACTTGAAACGTATGATACGATTATTTCTTAGGAATCAGAGTGAATAGTTTATGAGTCTCAACAATGTTGCTTAACAACCTTGCACTGGCAAATATCCCCTGGCGTGGAGCATGTCATAGGACCTGAACAAACGGATGGTGGCCGCACCGCCGGTGTGCAGCACTAACGTCGGGAGCTGGAGGCCGGCCGCCACCTTCTGCAACTCGGGGAGGGTGGAATCGATGACCACGCACGCCAGCCGGGGCTTCTACCTGTCCGCCAGGACCTCGGCGAGCGCGTCGCGGACGCACCCGGACTCCTCCACGGCGGCGTTCAGAGCGAGCACCTTGGCCATCCCGTCTTTGCTCGCCGAGACGGCGTCCGGGATGGCGATGGGCACGGGAACGAAGGTGAACTCCGGGTGGCGGGCAGCGTCCGGCGGCGCGTTGAAGGCCGCGTGGATGACGGTCACGGCGAGACCCCGTGCGTGGAGCGCCCCGGCGAGCTGCAGCATCGGGCTGAGATGGCCCTGGAACGGAAGCGGAAACAATGCGACGCGGGGGTCGGCGCGCCTGTCGTCGGCTCCGCTGGCCATTTTGCTGGTCGACTGCGAGGTTCCTGGCTAGGATGATGCTGGTTTGCTCCTTATATTTCACCTTCTCGTTGACCTGTAGCCATCGGGGGCCTGGAGGAAACTTCGCAAAAGGTCATCATTTTACACCAACCCAACAAGGATATGCTATAAAATGAACGGTGCGGTCTGCGCTCATTACCGCGGTCAAACGATGAATCTCATTGGAACCAGATCCAAGGTCCAAGAACGACGCATTCGTATTGGAACCAGATCCAAGGTCCAAGAACGCTGCATATTTTATACATCCCAATTCACCTTTCGCTATCTTATAAATAAGATAAGGAACTCATTTAGCAGTCGGCAATGCACCATATCCAAGCAAGTTGCTGCCGGATTCGTGTCAGCGGTGACGATGTTGTACGTGGACCTTTCAGTTCCTCATAAAATAGACGTGTTCTGCTGCTCTTGGCCACTAATCTTTATATATTAAACGTCGTGCGTTCTCTCGGCTCTCGTTGCATCACATCACCTTAAAAATATGAACTGTCAGATTAAAATCTAACGGTGGATATTAGAAAGAAAAAAAAATAGATATTAAAAAGGAGAAAAACATCCTTTCCCTGGTCAATGTTATAGCGTGCTTCTACTCAACGAGAGCAGATATAAATGGCCGTGTTATCGCAATATATTGAAGCGCAAGCGTTCTCTGATAGCTCGTTGCGCCATGTCACCCTAAAAAATATTAATCGTCGAATTAAAATATAACGGTAGATATTAGGAAGGAGAAAAAAATAAATATTAGAAAAGAGAATAAAATTTTTTCTTCGATCAAAGTAAAAGTGTGCTTCTACTCGACGAGAGCAGGCATAAACGACCGTACCGATATAAAAGAAGTTTTTATAAATTTATTCTACTTCTATATCTTGCAAGTATATGCTACAACTAAAGACCTTTATATGTTATAAAAATGTATATTTAGATACTTTAAATTGTTTTATCTCCTAATCTCCTAAAAATGCTCCTTGATTACTATGCTGTAGATTCAATAGAACTATTCTAAAAGATATAAAAGAAGTTCTTATAAATTTATTCTAATTCTATGTCTTATAAATACATACTACAATTAAAGACTTTTATATGTTATGAAAATGTATATTTAGATAACTTAAATTATTTTATCTCTTAAAAATGCTCTTTGATTATTATAAGAACCAAGATTCAATCTTTTTCTCGCTTACAACTCTGGTTTAAAAAAAATAGTAGCTTTAGACGCAATGTTTTAATCAAATACTACCAATATAAATTAAAAATAATTTTAAATTTATTAAGTTACAAAATTAGAAATAATTTGTTTTAAAAATACTTTTTTAAAAGTGTACCAATGCTACTTTTTATTAGATATTTTATAGATAACAAGGGTCACATTTATAGAGTATATGTTTATAGAACTTTGTCATTCATGTCAAGACAATTATACTTGTATTTGTTAAATAATAAATTTAAAATATACTGCTTCAACTAAGGGTGCACAGCAAAAATATACACGAAAAGCGCGGCAATTGCCGCACATATTTTCTAGCGAATGTCTAAAAGCTATTTTATACTCCTCCATTCTTTAATTGATGTCGCTATTGACTTTTAAATTCAACTTTGATCATTTGTTTTATTTAAAAAAAATTGATAATTTCATATATATTGGTATAATTTGAATTTTACACATTTGAGTAATTTTTTTGAATAAGATAAATGGTCAAAGTTAATTATAAAAGTCAACGGTGATATCAATTTAATAATAGAGGGAGTATAAAATTATCCGAAGATTGTGAATTTTCATCAGCGGTGACGATGGTGCACGTGGACCTTTTTCTGTTTCACATGATGTAAAAGTTAGTCACATTTGAGATCCAAACATACATAAATTTTATATAACCTACTGATTTAATTTGCATGTGCCAATGGCTTTGGTAGTGGAAATTTAAGAGCAAGAGGGAGACAAAAAAATCCTCGCTCACCATGTACATTGAACATATTACTCCCTCCACTTTTAAAATATTAACATTGTTGACTTTTAAGAGTATCCTCAACAGATACTTTATAAAAGACTCTGGCATTAAAATTTTAGAATATAAGACATCAACCCACTTAAGTAGGTGCTTTAAAAGGGAATTGTGCTATAAAGAATTTTAGAGATCATTTAAATTTCTCTTTCCGTGCTTTATATTTGGAGCACGAAGCCTCGTGCTTTATCCCACGCTCTATCTCTGATTTCTCTTGGAGCGAAGCAATTCCCCTTCCCTGTATGATGCTCAGCCTCCCGCGGGACGCGATGTCTGTCGCAGCGCCTCTGTACCTGAGATGCTGCTCGACTCGCTCCTCTTCAGGCTTCAGCTCACTGCCTGGCATGCGTGCAATGATATTTCCTCGCCTCAAGATGCGTCGTCCGACAGGCCGTCCTACCTGTCACCCAACTAGCTATGCTCGCGATGGGGACTGGAGCTAGAGCTGAACGGAGACCACGCAAGAATGGAACAAATGTAGCAGGCGGTGGAGGATTTTACCATAGTTTGGTTATCCAATCATTCTATTTACTCTCGTTTTATTTATTATGTGACCATGAGCTCTTTTTTTTTGGCATTGCTCTGATTTGGAGCAGATGGATGTGGACGGTTGATGGTGGGTGTCGGCCAGGACTTCCCATGCCAGGCCATGTGCCTTGCCCGACGTCTTCCATCCTCAAAACTAGCGATAGTATATTCACAGTGGGCATCGAAGTTTTTGATGAAATGTCTTAGAAGTAAAGAAAAATATATATAAAACATCGGTTTTACCATCTGTAGCAGCACATTACTTTGGATTTTTAAAAAGAGAGTTATAGGATTTTTAAATCGGTTTTAAAGCACCACTTTTAGATTACCTACTGGAGATGCTTTACATCAACTTTGATCATTTATCTTATTAAAAAATTATTTAAATTAATAAAATTATTATTTGCTTTTTAAATACCGCAATGATAAACAAATTATAACAAAATATATAATATTTATCATAATTATTTGAATAAGATAAATGGTCAAAGTTCATATTAGAAGTCTAACATTGTTAATATTTTAAAATAGGAGGGAGTACAACATTTTTTTCAAACTTGGAATTTAGTATTTCAATATTACAGCCTCCGTATTAACCAAAATACTCTCGCTGTTCCAAAATATAAACATTTCTATGTTTAGTTAAAGTCAAATTTTTATCACTTTGACCACTAATAATGTATAATTACTAATATTTTGTCATATAAAAAATTACTACCTCCGTCCCAAAATAAGTGTTCGTTTAGGTTTCGTGCCATCTAGCTTTAACCAATAATTTATATAAATTTGGTTAGATTTTATTAAATTCGTCGTAAGAAATACTTTCATACTATATATATATATATATATATATATAGTACCTATATTTTATAACTGGCTACAATTTGTAGCCAGACCAAACCATCGAACCAAAGCGGGCTCGCTCCGCTCGACACACCTGAAATCGGCACAGGCCATCGCGGCACCTAGCATCGACCACGCAGACCTCGCCGCTCGCCGCGCCTCGCTTTGACACTGACCCTGCGCCGGCCGCCGCCCTTGCCGCTGCCTACTCGCTGGACGGCGCCCCCGTATCACCAGGAACAGCGCCAGCCGTTGCCCCAGCATCAACCTGCGCCGCACGTCGCCATGAATCCACGCCGGCCGCCGTGCCTCAACCAGACCCCGCGCCTCGCCCAGACCCGTGCCTCCCGCAGCCCCTTCCTCCGCCTCTTGAGCTGCGCTGCCCCTGCGCGGCGTCGACAACACCGCTGCCGGCACTCTGTCGCTCCCCTGCCCCGCCTCCCACGCTGCACCGCCCCCTGCCTCCAGTTCCGGCGCCGCTCCATTCCAACCCGCGACGGGCCCTGCCTCGCCCCCACCCTCGCCTTCGGTCCCATGTTTAACCCCGGCGAAGTGAGCCAAACAACCGAACTATTATCCCAAAACAATCACGTTTTATCGGCATCTCCACCTCATCCCATATTCCCGCATATTTGTTTCAACGAAACAGCAACTAACCAGCAGATTCGGTTGTCACGGCTATACTCGCGATGTCCAGCGATTCCGGGTTTCTGTTGCATCTCATAAAAGCACCGTTGTTCATTCAGTCCAGCAATTCCGGGTTTCTGTTGCATCTCATCAAAGCACCGTTGGTCATTCAACCCAGGACGATCTTCTCACTTCTGGCGACCGCGACCATATCGTCGCTGCGCTGCCGCATGGCCCGCGTCCACATCGCCGCCGTGCTGCTGTACCAGCTGCGCCTCGGATGCGCCCGCGTCGACACTGCTCCGCCTGCACGATCGCCTCTTGTTCTGTTCAGATACGATGCCTCACGATGCTCCTATTCTTCTACACATCCATACACATCATGGATTCCTATCACGTGCGTATACTGCTAATCAAAATCAAACAATCACATTGCAGGTTTTATTTTACAGGTAGTTCACAAGAAGAAATGCCAGTCCCTGTCCAGTTTTAAGGATGCTGGTGTATTTCAAACTGTCCTGATAATTTTTTGTTTTATCACAGCTTTCGCTGAAGACTGATGAATTTGGCAGTCCATGTATGACATATAGGACATGCAGGTTGGTTTGCCGTAAGATGGCTTGCCGTACGGTGCCATAAGCATGTGTTTGTTTTGCTTGTAACATCTTCAGAATAGTACAAAGTTCGCTTCATTCCAAAATTGCTCAAACAAGATATAAATTTTTTTTACAATATTAATCATTCTGATTCATAACCTATGCATGAACACCACTAAAACTAAAGACTCATAACTATATATTTTTATACTGACAATCAATAAAAAAAATGCTTCATGTTTTAGTCATATCCAAATCCATCATGCTAATACTCCATCTCTTCTTCCGCTGCGGCATCTTCAAATTCTTGCTGCAGATCCCTGTTGCGTGGTGGACGGCCTCTCTTTGTTCCCATTGTTCCCCGCCTTCCTCTATGTCCTCCTCTGCCCCTAGCAACCACATCTGGGTTAAGCGGACATGTTGTGGAATAATGTCCTGCATACAAACCACACAACTTGCATTGCCGTTTGCATTTTTTTTATTTTGAACGCTGCTGCTTGCGCAACCATATTCACTTTCATTCACTGTGCGTTTGCTACCCTTAGTTCTTGCTGGTTGGGGCGCACTCATCGAAATTCTAACTTCTAACTTCTTCTGCAAGTCGGACCATTATTTGTCGATTCTTCATTCATCGATGGGTTTACACTTGTTCTGTTCTGCAGCGATGAGGGCCCAATGTCAGATGGCATGCTTTCTGCCAACATCTTCCATTCTTGCAACTTCTCACATCCAGCTTCAAAACCTAACCTCGATTTAGCGCAGGCCCTCACTGCTGCCATAGCCATTGTGACTAACTTTGAAGTCCTATATTGCTTTGTCGTGCAATCAGGCCTCACAGTGACTATGTCATGCCTATCCCACATAAGTTGGCACCTTGCATCTCTTGTATACCTCTTCAGAATGTATTGTGCTGGCACCTTTTTTATTTGAATATGTGTAAAAGCTCTAATTAGATGCTCGCAAAACAATCCTGTATAATTACATAGTTAATCAGTTCATTGTTGCACCTAGTCTATACAAATTTAATAACTTATATAAAGTTAACATATGTGACAAAATATTGCATACCTGTATGCTCCCATGTGCGACATTCACACTCAAATATTCCATCATTATCATTGGCGATGACTCTAAATGAGTGTCTGTACCAAGCATATTTCCTAGATTGATTACTGTGGATTACCATGTATCTGTTTTCAGAATTCTTGTCAACATCGATGTGAAATGCAGTACTCTTCATATATGTTTCTTTATACTTCTTATACACTGCCCTTGTATAAATTCGACTCAACTATATGTCAAAGGATTGCAATGTGGCTGTGATGATTTTTGCCTGTCCAGTATTTAATAACTTTATAGTGTCAAAAATGTACTCAATATGAAATATTCAAAACACATATTATTAACTGTAGATCATCTATTTCTTACCACTGACCAGTGCGTTTCCCCATAGTATGATTTGTGTGCTGAATAACTTGAAGCAGCTTTTTTGCAAATTTATTTATCGACGTCATATGGTCTCTGAAGCCACTAGATTTCACCATCTTATTAACACTTTCACTTCTTTGCGTCGAAGTCATCCGCCCACAATAATGCTGTTTAAAATATACTGGAATCCATAACTCCCGCTGCTTCCAAAGACCGTCCACTGCAGGATTATCTCTTATGCCATACTCATCTACCAATTCATTTCATGCGGCCTCAAATTCATCAGTTGTTAATGGGTGGTTGATTACCATATGAAGCTTCTGCTTCAAGACCATATGGACTCTGTAAATTTTTTTAAGCTCTTTCTTGTATTTTTTTCATCATATGCCACCTGCACAGTCGGTGAACTGTATTCGAGAACACATTTTTTATTGCAGCTGCCATTGAACTATCTTGATCTGTTATTTGAATTTAACATACATCAGACAGAAATTATTAAACGCCTTTACTAGTGCAAACAAAATATATACATAATAATTTTTTACCATTATTTAATACTATTAACGAGGTGTACAACATGTTTCATACTTGTCAGGATGCATTTTGGGTCTTTTTCTGGTTTCATGCAGTTTTGGAATGCTTTGAACAACCATTCAAATGTGTCCGCTTGCTCATTGTGCAACAAAGCCTATTCGAATATTACATTCTGTAGCTGATGGTTCGATCCAACGAACATTGCAAGCGGCATGCTATATGCATTTGTCCGGTATGTTGTGTTAAATGTAACCACATCACCAAAGTCCACATACTCCGCACGTTGGCTTGCATGGCTCCAGAATACATTTTGTATCACATTATCCCCGTCTAACTGTACCTCATAATAGAAACGTGGATTTTGTGATATCATGTCATTGAAAAACTGTAGCAGCTTGGGTATGTCATTTTTTCTTTTCTCCCTTGCAGCAGCAGCTCTCCTGAACCAAATAATACCAAATTAAATACCACATCTAGAGTTTTATTGACTGCAAAGTAAAATATAATATGAAACTCGTGTTACCTATTCTTTAGGTCCATCTCAGTGAAACTAATATGTGTCTCCCACCGTGCATGTCAGACAATAAATTCATTGTGCAGTTAGTAGGCACGTTGTTTTGTTGCAATTCATCAACCATATCCATGATAACCGGATGTTTATTCTTGTGTGATTTCATAAACACCATTGCCTCCTCTGTTGGTATCAAAACGTGGTTGTGCGCCAATCTTATCCTATCGAAGAACTAACAATCTCTATTCTTTGGCCATTTTACCTTCACAAAAGCTTTGCATTTTACCTTCTTTGACGTCTTCTCCGTCTTTCTTTCTTCACCCGGCTTATGGAACTCCCATTCTCCATGCCTTCTACAATTGAACTCACCCACTGTTGGATGTGTCTTCGATATGTGCACACCAAAGCCTGCCAATCGAGCGTAGCGACGGTAGAATTCATATGCTTCTTTCCGACTCTGAAATCTATTTTCTTCACAAGGAATTAGATGTATAGGCATTAATGGGTCCTGTAAAGCATACGCAACATAAGTAATAATTTTACTTTTATTTTGCTATCACGTAATAGCACAATTTATTCGTATCTGGTAAACTAATAATATGCAAATTTTAAATCGAAATTACACCAAACAGTATTAACTACAAGATACTTCTAAAAGGAATTAACTTACATGCAAATACTCTTTTTTGACTGGTGTTAAAATATCTTCGGGTGACGCTGTTCTTGGAGGAGTAATAAAATTTGTTCCATCTGTTAAATTCGCACCACCAAATTGCGTCGAAGGCACTACTGGACACGAAACAATTTCATGAGGATTGGCTGGTGATTTTTCGGGCGTAGCGACCTCATGTAATGACGTCTCCAAACCGAGACCTTGAGGCAAATCATCTGCTATACTTGATGCAAAGAAAAGTGGACACGGAACTATTGTGCTGCACAGCGTATGCTTTGCGTTTAAATAATGGATGAATGGTGCATGCGTAGATAGCTGCCAGCCGTTAGCTGGACTGCGGCGTATGCGTCGTTACTTGGACTAGCCGTTGACAGCCAGAAGCTTCGACCTTGCCGGTTCATTTTAAAACGGAAGCGCTAATCCTCCGCTGTGTTAGTTGGACTGGCCGTTGAGAACTAGAAGCATCGACCTAGCCGGTTCGTTATAATTGACGCGTGCCATACGATTTAGCCGGTCAGTTAGCCATTGCTTAATCGTTCTTGAAACGTGATTAAATATGGTTCGGTTGCACCTAAATCACCACAAAACGGCCTGGCTACGAACCATAGCCAGCTACAAAATATACTTACACTATATATATATAAATATAAATTAATATATATATATATTAATTTATATTTATAAAAATTATTGGTCAAAGATATGCTTGACTAAACTCAGATGTCTTATTCTGGACGGAGGGAGTATTTTTTTTAGTTCATCATGAGATAGACATTCATAAAAAGTATAATTTATATTATAAATTATGTAATTTTATAGATATTATTAATAAAAATTAAAATAATTTGATTTTTTTCAAATCTAGAAATTGTTAAATTTTGAAACAAATATATAGCTGTCCAAGTAGTTCATTATTATATACTGGCCCACAGACCTCACAAAGTTCAGACATAAGAAAATATGAGAGCAACATAAAAGCCATATCTATCTCCAAATTAAGATCTCATTTTATTACTAACATCTAGTCATTTATAGCAAAGACATGGAAGTATGTATGAAAATGGCGTGGGTCACGCCGGGAACCTACTGGGCTGCTCCGCGCCGTGAGCCCTTAATTTAGCCTGCATAAGAAGAATGGTGCCGCGAGGGCAACCCGCATCTGCCGGAGGCGCCGCAACATCCCGCTCGCGTGTCGCGTCTCCTGCTCCATTGCCGTCTCCGGCTCCCAGCTGTGTCACAACATTATGCTCGCGTCTCCTGCCCCATTGCTGTCTCAAGCTCCGGATGGCGTCGCAACATCCGGCCTGCGTCTCCTGCCCCAACGTCGTCACAAGCTCCCGGTGGGCCGGTGGCGTTGAACCATCGTGCCTGTGTCTCCTGCCCCATCAGGGCATCACCATCTCGGTGGCGCAGCAACATCCACCAGCATCTCCTAACGGATCTCTGTCACCGGTTCCGAAATATCTCTCCCGCGTCTCCTTACTCCTGCCCCGTTGCGACTGCCGCTGCAGGGTATGGCGGGTATCTCAGAATTAGCAAAGTCGGATGTTGCCACGTCTTTGTTCCTCGTGTGGTTCGTTGCTAGTTAAGTTGCAGGTGGGACGGATGCCGTTCCATCCGTGAACCGAATTGTTAGTCGCAAATTAAATATGTAAGCTTTTCGGTAACCCGCGAGCCGCATCACTTAACATAAAGAAAATATGCGGCCACTGGGCTGGGCTGAATTCAGATCGACGTCCAGCGACCACGCCTCTCTCTCTCTCTCTCTCTATCACACTCTATTTCTGAAATGCACTGTATAATATGTATCAGTCCCTACATCAGTAGTTGATACGTATAACATAAACATAATTTATATCAAAGGCATACTTGAAAAAAATATACCTGAGACAAAACTTTTAACGACAACACGGTAAGGATCTCTATGATCCAACATCAGTTGACCAGCTAAAAGTGAAACAACCAGCGAAAAACCAAGGCCCAAAGTCACAAGCAGACTTCGAAAGCAGAACAAAACAGATGAGTAAATAAGGTACTCAGCAAGCCTAACACTAAAAATGGGTATATATAGATGCACATTTAGTTGTAGCAAAAATGAGGCAACATGGTTTATTTTTGCACAAAGCCAGTTTTATGCAGAGTTCGCTATAGAAGCTTTTTAAAAAAGGAATAAAAACTTTTATCATGCATATTTTAGTAGGTTGGTTCTGTGGGAGATGTTCGATCCTATTAGTACTCATATTTTAATCGAGGCACTGGCACGCAACCGTACTGACTCCTGGCACACAGGCTACACTTTCTAAAAACACGGTCACCTACACCCACTCACATGCCAAATATATCATAGAAAAACTAATCGTATGGTACCTAAATAATACCATGTCAATACCGTGACAACGGTCATTTCGAAAGGATTTTTACACTCTGCAGATGTTGTACATTGTACCCACATGCTATACTCCTCTTGCGCGATAGAATCACATAACGTTTATCCCATAACTACATAAGCTTCCACAGATTGCACTCAAGATGCACCCAGTGACTACCCGTTGGGGTTTCACCCTCCCGATGATGCGACAGTACATTCTCAGAGCCGGATCGTGGAGATTTACCACAGCCACGTCTTTTTCTGGTCCCTTTCTCTACACCAGGTATTACCAAACCAGAGACTATATCCGTGGGCTTACAGTCCCATAACACGAGCTATTACATAGTCGAAAGCCGGACAACGAGTTATCTCACGCCTTGCTCCTGGCCTCTTGTGTCCTACCGACTTCCTAGTGGTTCAATATGGAATACCTACATAGTGGAGATAAGTCTCTCCCATTTGTCGGGTTCTGTGGTTGCATGAAATTGCTAAGCCAAGCGCTAACGAACCGATCCTTATATAGCCGAGGTGGCGTGCTTATCCACGACAGGTGGATCAAAACGAAGCCTACACTTCTATCACTATTACCTCTTGTGAGCCCCACCCCACAACCAGAATCATCCATCTTCACCTATCACCAGTTGCACTAATCCCACCCTATTTTATTTTACACACACCACCAAACACAGTTTAACACATTTTGTAATTAAATGGTGTATGGTATGGCAGTGCAAGACATCGCAATTAGGTCCTAAGCATTCTAATAACAAGACAACTTTTCGTTCATTAAAGTATTTTAACGATGGTATCCTATGGTTAACAAGGAGGGTACCGTCAATGGGTAATCAAAGTAGTTAATATTAATGTCTAGTAACTGACACTAATATCAGTAAAACAATCAATCAAGTAGGATTATAACTAACACAATGTTTTAAATCAAAATATTATGCATAACAGAATAGGCACTATAGGAGCATTAGCAAAATATAGGTTCAATATGATAAAGGGTTAGAGTTTGCTTGCAAACTCTTAATCTTCGGAGCTTGAGTCCTAGTGCTCTTCATCAAAATCCTAATCTACAATCTCTGGCTTGGCGTCTAAATCTTCGTGCTTCTCTTCACACGCAGTCCTTCTGGCTCCTCTCGAATCTTGGCTCTTTCTTACACTCAGCGTTATCTACGCGATGAAAAATGCCTAATAAAACTACCGCAAAAGGAACAAAGCTCGAGAAGAGTCGATAAGATCCAATGAACTCTAAAATAGAACCAATTAAACTCTTACTGCATGACATGCGTGGTGATGCGATTGTTATTATGCCTAGTGTAGCTTGTGGAGAGTACTAGGTTTCATGCATGGAAAGCTACAGCGATGAGCTGCGCTTTCCCGTGGTTATGAATAGGACAATTGATTGTACTATCATTTGTATCGGTGGTACTAGTGCCTCTATATGGACATGAACTTATATGAGGCATGTACTAAGCGTGCTGTTGGTGCAAAGCGCATCATTTTATATTTATATCTACTTAGTTCTATTTACTACGAATTAATAATTATATTCTAGATTTATTTTAGATACTTTTATTTATTACCTAGGGGATTACATGGGTGAATTAAGGTAGGCATTGTTGGGTGGTTACAATATATTGCCTTTATGCGGATGTGAATTCATAGAAGGCAATGCGTTGCAAGCACACATGAGCTAAGTGTGTGTCATCGTGTGGTAGACTTAATTTAGAACTACTTAGTGGCTAAGCTATATCGTGAGTGCGTTGTGCGTGTTTTTGTGACACGGTCTCATGAACAAATATCCGTGTATATCAAGCACTCGCACTTGTTGGTGATTTGTGCATGCATTGAAGTGTCATTGGTTGGGGAAATTGGTGGTACTAGCCTATTGTGGTTAAGATTATTTAGTGCTTTTCCAAAAAGGTGTGTATTCCTAGAAGATGTGAATGTTGTTGTGCTCGGGTCAGTTTTTGGGCCTGGGACACACGGGTTCGGTCGTGTCCCTGTCGTCGTAGTCAGGTGATCTGTGTGTTCGGGTGGTGCTGCAACAATCGGCCCGGTTGTGGGTCGTGGTCACATAGGTCCGTCTGTGTCCGCGCACTGTGTCGGGGACTGTCGGGCGAGCTGTGACCATGCTGCGGGTCACACAGTCAGCACCGTGTCTAGGCCTCAGGACATGTGCACGAAGTTCGGCTGTGACCCAGTTCTAGGTCACGTGGTAGTTGTAGTGTCTGAGCCCGTGGACACGTGACAGTGTCTGTGAACATGTGGTCGTGACTGTGTCCGTGTCTGTGGGACACGTGATCGGGGCTGTGTCCGTGTCTGTGGACATGTGATCGTGACTGTGCCCATGGACAAGTGCCTTGGGCCAATGGCGACTCAGCCCGAGGTCACCGGGTGTCCAAGGCCATGGACACTTGGCTAGCAGTGTGTCCAAGCCTTTGGACATGTACCTTCGCCCGGCAGTGACCCAACTTGTGGTCACGCTGCAGTGACCGTGTCCTGGCTGCAATTCGCACGCGACTGGATTGGGTGGTAATCGATGTCCAAGACACACGCTGACTACCGTGTCCATTGCTAGGTGTGAGTGGTGCATGTGTGGATGCACTTACGCATACTAGAGATATAATGAAAGGTGCCCTATTTGTGATATGACTATATGCTTAAACACAATATGATAAAACACAATGTTAAGAACGAGTAATAACCGACAAGGAAATAAAAGCAATTAAATAAAAACTAATAAAAGCTCAAAATAAGAAGCAACCTGCGATTAGGATGACGCTGGGCTTTTGGGTGTTGACGACGATGTGGGCACCGGATCCAAAGCAAGGATAGTATAGGAATGATTGGTTTGGTAGGAGACATCGGACAGTGGAAGCTATACGATAGGTACTGTGGGCTTTTGAGGTAGGCTGCTGAAAATATGAAAGTTTCGAGATGCGCCGTGTTGAAGTGTAGCTCACATCGTGACGAGCGTATGAGCGCAAGAATCACCTCGACCGAGGCTAATTATCAGCAAATCACCAGGGACTCGCATGCAATTATTTGAAGCCAACAAGGACCTGTATGTAAACATGGAAAGGTTTAGGGTTCTGTAAGCAAAAGTGTAGGGGCTAAATTGTATCGAACAAAAGGCTAGGAGGTTTCTTTGTCAGAGAACGGGATTTTATTGAAATTAACAGAAAGGTCATAGGGACCTATCTGCAAATGAACAGAAGGTCACAGGGAACTTTCTATAACTAATTTGGTCTGGATGTGGGAGAGTTGGACTAATTTATAATTAAACCAAGGATCTGGGAGCTCTCTGTAACACTGTAGGGACTGGATTTGTTAGGAATACAAAATCCAGGGACTTCTCTGTAAAATGAGGATATCACCGTGACTCCGGTTTCTTTTCCAACGGAGAAAGGGGTGGACCATGTTCATAGCCTGTGAACCACGCCGGGGGCCGGTCCACGCGCTCAGCCGTGGACCACGGTGGCGGCCAGGCAGCGGCCGGCCGGAGGGCCTTGGGGCCCAGGCGGAGGAAGGGCATGGCGGTGTGCTGAGGCTCGCCACTGGCTTGAGGAAGCCGGGAAGGGGCGGCCCTACGCCAACGACGAAGGGTGGCGCACGACAGCGGCGGTGCATGGCGAAGGGCTGGCAGTGGCGGCGGGGTAAGCTCGGGATTGGTCGGGGAAGATAGCGTGCGGCACGCTGAGCCTCTCCAAGGGTTCGAGGGAGCCAGGGACGCGATGCAGGACGCCGTCGCCGGAGTGAAGGCGAGGTGCGGCGGCGGCGCGCGGCGCCAGGGCGCAGGCGGGGCGCAGAGACCTCGTCCTGGCCGGAGGAGGAGGTAAAGACCTCTTGCTGTGCTGATGGAGTCAAAAGGAGGTTGAATCGTACATTGCCGGCAGCCATTTTCAGGCGGGGGCCGGCTCGACGAACAGAGGTGCCTGAATTGGGGAAAAGTGATATCGGAGTTCGATTCTAGGACGATGGTGGTCGGGCTCGATTTATAGAGTGAGAGGATGGCGTAGTGCTTCTTTTGGCAGGCTTTGGGGAGCCGGGGAGGCACGGCAGCGCGCCGGCAATGGCGGACAGGCGGTGCGACAGCGCCACGGCGCGGCGCACGGCATCAGGGCGCCGGTGCGGCGGAGGTGGCTCGAGATGGAATGCAGGAGAGTCAAGAGGTGTCTGTGAAGCTCCCGGTGGTGCTCATCGCATCGGACGAGGGCCGCAGACAGCCGGCGAAGAGAAGCAGAGCGCGCGCCCTGGCTGAGGCAGCGCCTGCTCACCGGACAGGCGGAGGGAGCTAGAGACTTGGTGGAGGAGCACGACGAAGGAACAAGGGTCCTCTTCTCGGTCTCAGGCGCGTCGGAGTAGCGCCGAGGAGCACCAGCTACAAAGCGCTCCCTGGGCGCGACGGCGGCGCACGAGTTCACAACGGAAGGGCGCGAACACGGCGCAGACTGCTTGAGATGGCCAGGGAGCGGTAGCGAAGCTCGCTTCAGAGCTGGCGTGTGAGGCGCTGAGAGGGAGGCGGCTTACCGGAGGGGAGGAATCACGGAGGCGGACGGCTTCGGCGTGCAGAGCAACTGAACGGAAGCGGATTGAGATTTTTGTGAGAGTGACGAGCTTTCAATTGGCTCCAGCAAAGATGTGCCATGATGGGGCTTCGGTGGCCGCTTGCATGGAGTCCTGCTTCTAGAACGGCGGTGGTGTGGCTGACTAGCAGGTCCTGTATGACCGGGTAAGGCCAAATAAGCTTACCACTTACGCTCTCACTTACGCTCTCCGTTTTTAAATTGATTTTTACAATCAACTTTAACTATCTATCTTATTTAAAAAATTTATTTGAATATATAAAATTTTATTTTGTGATTCAAATAACTCTAATGATAAATCAAATTATATTAAAATATATAAAATTTATCAAAAAAAAAATTTGATTAATACGATTGATCAAAATTGAATTTAAAAGTCAACGGCGATATCAATAAAAAACGGAGAGAATAAGTGTTTTGGGAATAAAAAAGAATGAGCAATAAATTTGGATTAGATTGAAATTTTGTAGGATAGATCTATATAATGTGTTCTACAACATAAACGACATGCACCGCGCTGTCTGCTGAAAGAACAGATGATTTTCCAACGGCTGTCTATTTTGCTTTGAAAGTCAGACTTTTAGAGCTCGGATAGGTTTGAAATTTTGTAGAGTGGTAGAACATTTTAGGATGAGCAACTTTTCTTTTGGACTCATCTGCAAACTTAATTTCAGTTTTGTTCTAGGAAATTCATAGAATAGGTACATGTTTAAAAGAGTAAATTAATTTAGAGGAGGTCAAATAAGGATCAAACGAAGTAAACGGGTTTGGAATTCAAGGAATTGTATTGGTTGGATTTAAGATTCCGGTGAAACAAAGAGAACAAACGACAAAGAGATAAAATAAAAAGCGCAATCACTTGTCACACTTTCACATTTTAATATTTTGAAATTTCCAATTTAGCTATATTTTAATTTAGTAAGAATTTTATCCTTTGAATTAGAAAAAAAAGAGAGGATGAGAAGGAGAAGGAAAAATGTTAGAGTGATTGTAGAAAAATTTTGAATTTCATATTTTTAAATTTGAGCAAAATTTCGATACGTCACACTCTCTCTCTCTCGTGAGCGCTTGCGGCACAACTCCACCATGCAGGCCACGGTATAAAGTATAAAAAAAAATAAAAAGTCAATTTTACTCCCTTGAACAATCCACTTTATCCATTTAACCCCTTAAACAAAGTTTTGGCTCAATTTAGTCCCTCAAACAATTCAAATTGGTGCAATCTACGCCTTTATGCAATTTATCTTTTTTGATTCTCTTTGTACAATTTGAATTTGAAGCTCAAATTTTGCCATGTGGCAGAATATGTTATTCTTTATATTAAAAAATCAGATTATATTTTTAAAGATAATATTCATAATTTAATAGCATCTAATAGTATATTAACAACTTGTACATAAAAATATACAACATAGTGTGGCAAAAAATTATAATATATTTTCTTTACATTGAGTGTATTATCATTTACCTTTTTTCAAAATTTGAGCTTCAAATTCAAATTATATAAAGAGAAACAAAAAAAAAATAAATTACATTAGGGTGTAGATTGCACTAATTTGAATTGTTTGAGGGAGTAAATTGAGTGAACATTTTGTTTAGGGGGGTTAAGTAGACAAAGTGGATTGTTCGAGGGAGTAAATTGAGTCAAAAATTTTGTTTAGAGGGTTAAACTGACAAAGTGGATTGTTCAAGGAAGCAAAATAAACTTTTTCCAAAAAATTCACATTATGGTCCATAAGCTTAAAAGAAATTAAAATGGTTTAGATCAAATTTTAAAATTTAATTGAATAAGGTTTGAAAGTGGAAAATGTTCCTTATGAACATTTTATGATCCCTAAAATCTGACAAAGTCCACTAAAATGACTAGTGAGAAAACTTAGCAAAAAATAGTAGAGGGGCAAATTAGTCTTTTTCTAATCCTAAAATGTATAAAAGTATCGAATAAGAAAAAAAGTTAATATTGATGATTGATAAATAAATTAAAAATTTTAATGGTTGGAAGTAAGTTTTTTGAGGACTAATAAGAATTTGCCCTTACATCAAACATATTCCGAGCATACCTCCAAGGTGACCTCTTCCATGCCGACACAACCATCATGCGCCCCTATAGCTGCCCAACGGGCAGGTTGGGACGGTACAGCATGGGCCCGAACAGGTTCAGGTTGACTTTGAGGGCCGGCACGCCCAGTTAGTTGATTGAGTTGTGCCATGCCGACCAGCAGGTCGACTGTCAAGGCCCAAACACGGCACAGATTGTTCTACACCAGTCAGGTCGTGCCTTCCGGACCGTGGGGCGTACCGTGTCGGGTCAGCTCCGAGCCCAGGAAAAATATTCAAAATCCTAACTTTTAAACATAGATATGTTAACATATATTTTTATATTAAATTTCTATAAAATGATAAATGACACGTATTGGACGTACCGGATCAGACGGGCTATACAGATCCAGTAACAAACCTGACTGGACTGGCTTAAATGGAATGTGTCTATGCTGGGCCAACATGCCTCTAGCCAGGCCCAAGCATAGCCAATGTCATGCCTCTAGCTCGTCCAATCCGTTCTACCTCCATGCTGAACCGTGCTTGAGCTAAGCCAAGATTATCGAGCTTTATGCTATAGCTCATTTAACCCGACTCACATGGGCAGCTGTACGCACCCCCGGATCGTCGAGGCAATCAGACCTGGTCTGTGGAAGGAGATCCACAGATGTCGTTGGGTTGAAGTCAGATCTATGTCCGCCTCTCCACAGCCATCCGCGCGGATGGAATGGCCAGCGACGCGCCTCTCGTGCTTGCGGCAGACTCCGCCACGCGGGCCAACAAGAATGAAAACAAAAATTAATTAAGGAACACCGACTTAGAAATAGTAGGAATAAAGTATCTAAAGAAATGTATAAATTTCATAGGAATCAATTAAATTTCATAGAAAAAGTAGGATTTGAGAAATTTTCTCACAATCAAATAAGGCCCAAAAAGTTTGTGATTAACAAGTGTTGTAACAAAATATACTACATTATCATATTTTCTAATAAGATAATGATCAAAAGTTGATATTAAATGTCAATGGTGTCGATAATTTGAAGCTCAAATTTTGCCATGTGACAGAATATGTTATTCCTTATATTAAAAAATCAGATTATATTTTTAAGATAATATTTATAATTTAATAGCATCTAATAGTATATTAACAACTTGTATATAAAAATACATAAAATAGTGTCACAAAAAATTATAATATACACGAACTTAGGCCCCATTTGAAAATATATAACACATAAACGAGAAAAAACTTAGGAACAAGAAAAATATAGAAATAAAAATGGAAAAATACATTAATACAAAGTAGAGGAATGAAAAATTAAGGTATTTGGAATATAGGAATAGAAATGTAGGAATAAAAAATAGTGGAACTTAAAATAGAATTTTAAAATCTATATTATCATTATTCACAACACATAAATTAAATTGGCTTCTTAAACTTTCTTTTTCTAATCTCAGTTTTGGAATTCTTTTTTAATGATTAAGCTTCGAAAATTTAAGGAAGTTCTTTCAAGTTTTCAAAATTTCCTCATCAAGCTCTTCGTGAATACGCCTTTCAAGTTTTTCTGAGTTCTGAGTTTGGAACGCTTAGGAGGGAGCAGATCGGGCGGTGAGGCACAGGCAGCGACAGCGGCTGGCTCTAGGATTTTAAAATATAGAAAAGGTCTATTTTACTTCTCTGAATAATCCACTCTGTCTGTTTAACTCCCTAAACAAAATGTTGACTCAATTTACTCCCTCAAATAATTCAATTGGTGCAATCTACGCTCTTATGCAATTTCTCTTTTTTGTTTCTCTTTATATAATTTGAATTTGAAGCTCAAATTTTGAACAAAGGTAAATGATAATACAATCAATGTTAAAAAATATATTATAATTTTTTGCGACACTATTTTATGTGTTTTTATATACAAGTTGTTAATATACTATTAGATGCTATTAAATTATGAATATTATCTTAAAAAATATAATCTAATTTTTTTAATATAAAGAATAGCATATTCTGCCACATGGCAAAATTTGAGCTTCAAATTCAAATTGTACAAAGAGAAACAAAAAAGATATATTGCATAAAGGTGTAGATTGCACCAATTTGAATTATTTGAGGGGATAAATTGAGCTAAAACTTTGTTTAAGGTGTTAAACAGACAAAGTGGATTGTTCAAGAGAGTAAAATGGACTTTTTCCTTTTAGTTTCAACAGGGACTCTCCCTCGTGTTAGAAAGTGCTACTTATAGCATAATCTTCTTAGATATGGTTCTAGTACAGTAACAAATAATCTCCTGACCCACGTTAATGTGTCATAAATAGCTAGTATATATAATTTTGACCGGCATTGCATGCCCTGTTAATTTAAGACGGCAGGTTATTAATGTGGTAACTTCTCCGAAATTGCGTAGCTGACGGCATCGTGAAGGAGCTAGCAGGAAACAGTATGCTTTTGTACTTTGTGTACGTACTAAATTTTCATAGCCTCCTAATTCAAATATTTGATAAATACTGCTATCTTCGTCTCTAAATTTTTGACACTTTTAATTTTAGACATCATATTTGACTCTCCGTCTTATTCAAAAAATTTGTAACAATATTATTTATTTTATTGTGAATAGTTTTACACATGGTGATGAAACGAAAATGTCTAAAAGACTATCAAAGAGAAGAAAGAGTGCTTTAAGTAGATATACCTTGATAGCAGCGTGGTCAACATAGAGCAATATAAAATAGCAAAAAAAATCGCAAAGCGAGCGGTGAGTGAGGCAAAAGGTCGGATATTTGATGCCTTGTATCAACGACTAGACATGAAAAAAAGGGAAAAAGACATCTATCCAAAAGTCGAGATAGGAAAACTAAAGACCTCACCCAAGTTAAATGCATTAAGGATGAAGTAGAGCGTCTGTTAGTAAATGATAAAGAGATCAAGGTTATATGGAGGGAGTATTTCGCTAAACTCTTGAACGAAGATAGTGGGAGCTCATCCATTGAGTTGGATATCTCTTCCGATGACCTAAATAGGCACTTTATGAGAAGAATTTAGGAATCCGAGTTAAAAGAGGCTTTGAAAAGGATGAAAAGAGGTAAGACGTTGGGTCCGAATGGGATTCCCATTGAAGTGTGGAGATGTCTTAAGGATGTAGCAATAGTTTAGCTTATCAAGTTGTTCAATTTCATCTTCCGATCAAACAAAATACCTGACGAGTAGAGGTGGAGTACTTTAGTACCGATCTTTAAAAACAAGAGAGATGTGAAAAGTTGTACTAACTATCGAGAGATCAAGTTAATGAGCCACACAATAAAGGTATGAGAGAAAGTTATTGAGCACCATCTGCAGGGATCAACGAGTCACCCAAAACAAATTTGGCTTCATAACCGAGAGATCCACTATAGAGGCAATTTTCTTAATAAGGCAACTGATGAAGAGAAACAGAGAACAGAAGAAAGATCAGCATATGGTCTTCATTGACCTAGAGAAGGTTTATGATAAAGTGCCTAGGAACGTTATATGATGGGCATTTGAAAGGCACAAAGTCTCAACAAAGTATATTAAACTAATTAAGAATATGTACAAAGATGTGATGACAAGTGTCTGAATAAGTGATGGAGACACCGATGAGTTTTCAATTAATATAGGACTGCACCAGGGGTCGGCTCTGAGCCCTTATCTTTTTACTTTGGTGATGGATGAGATCAAAAGAGACTTACATGGGGACATTCCTTGGTGTATGCTCTTTGTGGATGATGTGGTGCTAATGGATGAGAGCAGAATAGGGGTGAATCAGAAGTTAGAATCAAGGAGACATGCTTTAGAGTCAAAGGGTTTTAGACTTAGTAGGTCTAAAACAGAGTATATGAGGTGTGATTTCAGTGCTACCGCAGTCGAGGAAGGAGATGTTAGACTTGATGGCCAGATGGTACCAAGAAGGACACTTTCCGTTATTTGGGTTCAATATTACCAAAAGATGGGGATATTGATGAGGATGTAAGTTATAGAATTAAAGCCGGATGGTTGAAGTGGTGTCAAGCTTCTGGAGTCATATATGATAGTAAGGTGCCTCAAAAACTCAAGGGCAAATTTTATAGGACTGCAATTCGTCCTGCCATGTTATATGGAGCAGAGTATTGGCCTACGAAAAGGCGACTAGTCCAACAGCTACACGTAGCTAAAATGCGTAAATTGTGATGGATGTGTGGCCACACGAGGAGAGATCGTGTCCGGAACGATGACATACGAGAGAGATTAGGAGTGGCACTAGTTGATGAGAAACTTGTGCAGCATTGTTTGAGGTGGTTCGAACATATTCAACGAAGGTTATAGGAGGCACCGGTTCGTAGCGAGATGGTAAGTCGGCCAAACGGTGTGAAGAGAGGTAGAGGTAGACCAAACTTGACTTGGGAAGAGTCTGTGAAAAGAGATATGAAAGATTGGGATATCGCCAAGAAGTTAGCTTTGGGGAGTTCGTGGAGGCTAGCAATTCACGTGCCTGAACCTTGATTATCGGTTGTTGCTTCTTTTTAGTCGTCTCTCAGGATTTCATCTCTAGCCTACCCAACTTGCTTCGGACTAAAGGCTTTGTTGTTGTTGTCGTCGTTTTACCATATGAGATACTTTAAATATGACTAATTTATTTTTACATTCGTAAAAAAATTGAATAAGATGAATGGTCAGATATGGTGCCTAAAGGCTAAAAGTGTCAAGAATTTAGGGACGGAGGGAGTAGTAGAAACATGAAAAAAAAGAAAATAAAGGAAGCCACACCTGAATTTATAGGCTGCTTTGAGAATATAATCTTCATATGATGGCTCAATAAACAACAACTGGAGAGTCAGTGAACTGTCATTAATTGATGGAGAAAGGAGTCATCACGGTCAAACAAGAAACACCATGTGCATGGAATATGGACTGAAATCAAAATTTTAATTGCATGACCCAAACTAGTACTTAACACATCCTTTGCTAAGAGAAATCCCCTGTCATTCCACAGCCTTGTTCGTTCTCTCATCCACCAGCTCCCATATCTTCATCAAGAGATCAAGAGGTGCAAAATGGAGCATCTCCTTTCTCCTGTCGTGGGTGAGCTTACCACTAGATCCATAAATTATTTAGTCGGTAGAAGATCCAAGCCACAGGTGCTGGATGTGGAGGATCACCTCCGTAGACTTGTGCTCCGGTCACAAGTCATCATCGATGAGGCCATGAGGCGACACATCACAAACCAAGCTTTGCTGGAACAACTGGAGGGGCTGAAACACACCATGTACTGAAGCTATTATACCCGTGATACATTCAGATACAGACCACGAGACAATAAGTCTGGAAAAGATCATGTTGTGAGTCACTCCTTATCTTTGTCGAAATTAAATTATCTGAAAGTTTTATATTCCTCTAGTAGAAATATACAGAATTTGGATCAACTGCAAAAGGCACTCGATGATTTGTGCTCCAAGATTCTTAATGTGGAGCTAGTAATGTTCTTGATGAGCTGCCCTGGCCTTATCCGCCAGCCTTATAGCATGCATATCCTGCTTGAGAACTGCATGTTTGGTCGTCATATGGAAGCTGAACTTGCCATTAAATTCCTGCTGCACACTAAACGTCATAGTTCTCAAGCATTAGAAGTCTTGCCAATAGTTGGTCCAGGTAGAGTTGGCAAGAGCACCCTTAGGCCTCGTTCGGTTTAAAGGGGAAGAGGAGGGGATTGAAGTGGATTAAATCCACACCTAGAGAGTAGTGGATTCATTCTCACCCGTTCCCCCTCCCATTCCCCTGTAACCGAACAAGCTCTTATCGCTCACGTTTGCAAGGATACAAGGGTAACTGATCATTTCTCCAAAATCTTGTTCTTGCGGTACCATGATTTTATAGATCACAAGCTAGCAACTTTCAGAGAAGGATGTGCAATGAAACGTCAAAATAGCAGGCCAAACTCGGATGAAGATGGAAGATTGCTAGTTATTGTGGAGTTAGCAGGGGGATCTGGATGAAGATTTATGGGATAGAATGTATTCTGCTTCCAAAAGGTGCCTGCCAAGGGGTAGCAAAATCGTGATCACAAGCCGTTCCGAAAAGATTGTGAAGTTTGGAACACCACGGGCTCTAACTCTGAGAAATCTTTCCCGTGAGGCGTACTGGTACTTTTTCAAGACACTTACATTTGGAAGCATGGATCCTGAAGAGCACCCGAGGCATGTGCACCTTGCCATGGAGGTGGCCAGGATGCTGAACGGCTCCCTCAGTGGTGCAAATAACACCGCTTGTTTTCTGAGGGACAACTTTGATATCAACTTTTGGCACAAGGTTCTATCTTTCTTCAGAGTGTTCATCCAGAAGGATCTCTCTGAATCAGGTGAGCTACCATTTGATCTTCTGAACCAAAGCAAGCCTGCACATATCGAGAGAATGGCTGCACCATATGAAGATTTGGTGGTTTCTCATCAGTATGAATGCTCTTCAGATGAGGAGGTCCCAGAGATAAAAATTCTAGATGTTGTGTAGGGAAATATTAAGCATCAGGGCAAATTTGATGCCCTAGTATGGAGGTCTCAGATACCCCCTTACTATAGTTACATCTATACTTGCGAGATTCGAGAGAAAACTATGGGAACAAAGAGGAAACGTCATGTGTCGGCTGTTTGCGGACACACACATGCTGGAATGTAACTCCATTTCTTTTAGAAAAAAGAGGAAGCATCCTATGAAAAATGGAGCCGTACACTTTGATAAATTAATCTTTATCAGGTTTAATGTTGTAGGGTGGTATCTACATATGTTTTGATTGGGCACGTTGAGTTACAGCAGAGTCATGATACAGGATGTCACAGATTACAGCCTTGTGAAGCTGCATACCTTGTCATTTGTAAAGTGTTTAATATTAACAGAATAATGTTTCATAATAAAAATAATAATAACTAGAAAATCTGCGCGGCAATTACCACGCTTTTCGTGTATGTTTTTGTTGTGCACCCCTAGTTGAAGCAGTATATTTTAAATTTATTATTTAATAAATAAAAGTATAGTTACCTTAATATGAATGACAAAGTTTCATAAACATATTCTCAAAAAGAAGTTATGGACATGGTCTTCAAAGTACAAGTGCGACCCTTGCTATCTATAAAATATTTAATAAAAAGTAGCATCGGTACACTTTTAAGAAAGTATTTTTAAAATAAATTATTTCTAATTTTGTAACTTAATAAATTTAAAATTATTTATAATTTATATTGGTAACGTTTGATTAAAACATCGCATCCAAAGCTATTTTTTTAAACTGGAGTTGTAAGCGGAAAAAAGATTGAATCTTAGTTCTCATAGAAATCAAAGAGCATTTTTAGGAGATAAAACAATTTAATTTAAGTTATCTAAATATACATTTTCATAATATATAAAGATTTTTAATTGTAGCATATACTTACAAGACATAGAAGTAAAATAAATTTATAAGAACTTCTCTTATATCTTTTGGAATAATTCTATTGAATCTATAGCATAGTAATCAAAGAGCTTTTTTAAGAGATGAAATAATTTAAGATATCTAAATATACATTTTCATAACATATAAATATCTTTAATTGTAGCATATACTTGCAAGATATAGAAGTAGAATAAATTTATAAGAACTTCTCTTATATCGGCACGGCCGTTCATGCCTGTTTCCGCCGAGTAGAAGCACACTTTTACTTTGACAGGATTTTTTTTCTTCTTTCTAATATTTATTTTTTCTTCTTCCTAATATCCACCGTTATATTTTAATCCGATGATTAATATTTTTTAGTGTGACGTGACGCAATGAGCTATCAGAGAACATTTGCGCTTTAATATATTACAATGGTACGGCCGTTTATGCTTGCTCTCGTCGAGTATAAGCACGCTCTTATATTCGGAGAAAGGATTTTTTTTTCTTTTTTAATATCTATTTTTTCTCCTTTTTAGTATCCACCGTTAGATTTTTTAAAATGACCTAGCGCAATGAGGGTTGAAAGAACGCACGGCGTTTAATATATAAAAATCCACCATTAGATTTTAATCCAATGGTTAATATTTTTTAAAGTAACGTGGCGCAATCAGAGTTGAGATAATGCACCGTGTTTAATATATAAAGATGTGTGACTCTGATGTATATATTTTCATAAGGTAGATTGATTGGCTTATTATTGTGTTGTATTCAGGTAGCAGCCACTGGAATCTGAATGTTGACACTTGTATTTTTCTGTTGTTTCTATGTTTGGTGATTCACAAAATTGGTTGCCAGGGGTTGTAATGGAACAAGTTATCACATATTCACTGCCATTTGTCTTTTCAATCGGAAGAGCCAAGATTTCTGGTCGTTCAGATTGGGCTAATAGCAGGAATATCTTTTAAAATATCCTGATTCAGATTAACTGAGTGATTCATATGATTTCAGCAATCCATGCGCACTCGATCCTGAATTCCTGATACATCCCAAGTTCATATATTGTGCAAAAGTTTGATTCATAAAGATTCTATGTATTTATATTCTCTTTCAAACATGTTGAGGGAACGTAATTAGTTGATCAGTGCAGTCGTTCTATGTGACAAGTCCGAGTGCTCGTGTTACGTTACGAGCAGAGCAACATAATGAAATTCACATTGCATACAGAAAGAAAACGTGACATTTTTTTTCTATAAATAAATATAACGTAATATAACATGACGTAAGTTCGATACGATATATGTCAGATAACATGAATTATTTGAGAACATATGTCGTGAATAATAAACTAATAAACAACTCACAATTCATTAAGTCGTCCACTTCATCAAAGAATTTGGTTACCCGTGATACAGAAAAAGTAATCTCGGATATTTTCTGTCAAAATCTTTCTTGCATCATTTAGATTAGATGCTAATAATTTAACCCTTCTAGCGGATGCAAAGTACGGTCAGAAGTATTTTGGATGGTTCTAGGGCCTCGGTTTGTTTGGAATCCGTTGAGTCAAGGCAAAAATCCAGGACGTCAAAAAACACTACCGTCCACATGCGTGGTATAGAGGATCAGCAACAATAGATAGCATTTCAAGCATGTGGCAGCTAGCTGCACTAATTTGGTAGAGAATACACACTAACGAGTCTACTCCATCCAGTTTGATAGACTGAAATATGAAGGTAACAAAAAAAATCCAAAATAGGGATACGGATCTAGTTTTCTTTCTCCCAGTACCTCTTCATTTTCAGAGAGGTGATTTGCTTACGTCCCTCTGGAAAGAAAATAAGAAATGAGTCATTCCTTTGTTCCAAACTAATATATCCTTTTAAACAAAACTAATATATCCTTTTCCTTTCCATTGGAATCTATTTCTACAAAATTCTTTTTAAAAGCTTGTTTAAAATGCAATAATTTCACAGTTGAATCAGTTCAATTTCATAAGAAAAATTGTAGAAAAGAAAGAAAATCTTCCATTCCAATGGACACTACCCACCCGGCCAGACACTACCCACCCGGCCAGTATTTGATCGCGTGTGGCGAGTGACAGGCTTGGTGAGGGCGGCAGCGCAGCGGAAGGTCCGCGTCGAGGAAGGCGCCCGCGCCGACCACCACGAGCGCAGGCGTGCCGCGCCAGGGCACCGCGCCGATTGAGGTGGGTGGGGAAACATGGTGGACGCGGGGGAGGAGACGTGCCGGGACGAGGCTGAGAGAAGGTGGGGGAAGCGGGCTGGGTATCGCGCGACGGCGCGAGGAAGCCGAAGATGCAGGGATGACACCGAGTTGAAGATCGCCCTTTTCTGGCCCGAGTTGAAGATCGGCAGTAGAAGATTGGAACGAGCGTGACGCGAAGAGGAGGTGTACTGGCCCCTCTTACGTGCTTTTTAAGTAGGAGAGACTGGCGTTATCGAAGGTGGAGCAAGTTTTCTTTGATGACTCAGTTTATTTTTATTTTTAGAAATGGAATTGGGAAGCTTATTTGAGTTGGTCCTTGTATTGGTGTCTCGGAGTCAGAGCAACTGGACACCAAGAGAAATAGTTAATCGGGTAGTTGACCTAACCAATTACTACATCTGTTTTAAATTATTGCTGTCAAGACTAGTTTTAGATTATTGTCCTAACAATATTAGTTTTAAAATGGAGTAATTCGCAATGTTTCTTTTTGCCCGTTTCTGTAAACTCTGTCCTTTGTGCAGCACTTTGTATCAATTCTTCGCATGGGAAAAAAGAAAAGTCAGGTGGGGCGCTCCCCGTGACAGTTTCTTAAAAAGAAAAAGAAAAATAGACGGACAAGAGCATTATAAATCATATAAATTGTTTGATTGGGGAAAATGTAGATCGACCCGAATATTTTCCACTCGGCTGCTCATATTCACCTCATAAATCATAAATATAAATACGGCTGAGGTTCACAAAGATATTATATAGTTTACTAACTTGTCAATGGCGATGTGAGAAGATCCACAAGGTCTCAAGCAATCAAGTAATTTCACCTTAAGTTGTTCTGCTCTTTCCTTCATCTCAGCTCCTTCCCTCCCATTCATTAGATTCCTGATTGCAGTCTCAATTTTCCCTCTCTCCAACTCACCTTCCAGCTCAAACCCTATACCCCATATCTTCTCCACATACCTCGCGTTCATCATCTGATCCACAGAGTGAGGCCTACATAGCATTGGGACTCCCTCACTGATGCTCTCTAGCGTCGAGTTCCACCCGTTGTGAGTCCAGAAGCCACCAACTGCTTGGTGTGCCAGCACCTCCTGTTGCGGCGCCCATGGAATCACCTTACCTCGGCCCTCGACGGCGACAGCGAATCCGATCGGCAAATCTAGACCGTTAATACCGTTTATCATTCCGGGTCGAACCACCCAAAGAAAATGTTGGCCACTGTTGGCCAACCCCCATGCCACTTCTTGGAACTCGTTGGAGTTCATGGATGCCAAGCTCCCAAAGCTCACATACAGCACTGATCTTGCAGGCAGAGTGTCCAGCCACTTGATGCAACTGTAGTCTTGATCTAACAAGCTGCTCCCCGTGCTTGTTGCTGAGAGCTTGTGCAGAGGGCCGGCAGCAAGTACCATAGGGACACCGAGCTCACTCCGAATCCTTTGTAGCTCATTTACCTCCAGAGCTTCGAATGTGTTGATGACTACACCTGACGAACCTTTCACTGTTTCGGCGATTCGAGCAAGAACTCTGCGCACTTTTTCCTGGCTGCTGTTTATTGAGAAGAAGATGTCCCTTACTCTTAAGGGTGGTAGCTCCTTCACCGGCATGTCGAGTTTCGACTCTGAAACAGAATTGACAAACTAATTAGTTTCATCCCTAAAGTCGACATGCTTCTCTATAGTCAAATTTGATTTCAACGTTTGATGCCTGTTATTAGTTTACTGACAATTCGTTTGTTTAGCTAGTAACTTCGCTACTGTTGTAACGAAGAAGGAAAATTTAAGTGTTGGTACAGTCATGACAACAATAACTTTTTAGATGAATTATTGAACTGAACTTTGTAATTTAGGGGAAAATCCAATAAAAGGTCCGACGAAGTAAATTACTGACCTTGGCGCGGCAGATATCCCATTTCGTAGAGTCTGGGGAAGGCGAGGATGCAGCTCAAGCACGCGGCGCTCCCGGTGCGCAGCACCAGCGTCGGGAGGCCTAGCCTTGCAGCGGCTTTCTGCACGGCGAGCAGGTTCCCGTCGATAAAGAGGCACGCGGGACGGGGCCGAGCCTCGTCCGCCACCACCGACGCCAGGACCTCGTCGACGGCCGTCGACGCCTCCATGGCCTCGTTCATGGCGAGGATGACCTCGATGATTTTGTCCGCGTCGACCTCCGCGGGGACGCCGTCCGGCACGGAGACGAAGTCGAAGTCCGGGTGCAGCGCCGGGTCCAGCGCGTTGAAGCGGGTGTGGAGGACGGTGACGGCGAGGCCGCGGCCGTGGAGCACGTCCGCCAGCTGCAGCATCGGGTTGATGTGGCCCTGGAACGGCAGCGGGAACACCAGCACGCGCCGCGCCCGGTGTTGCTGCCGCGATCCCTGGGCGTGGACGTCGCCGCCGTCGCCGGAGGCAGCTTCTTGAACTGTGGCCATGGCTCTGTTGCTGTTATCAAGTCGAGGTCGATTCTGCTCGTGGCAGTACTGGGCGGCAAATGTAGACGGGGAGGTACCAAATAGTAGCTGATGCGGGCGACAGGGGCAGATAAAGAGCTCCTTTCCAAACGTACGATCATGTCATTCGATTGCCACTGAGGCAGGTAGAAGGCCTGCTTCGTCGCAATCCATGATGCCAGGTCCCAGAACACTGCAAAATTTGTCCATCCGAAATAACCTTTCGCTGTCCCAACTCCCAAAAAAAAGATAAGACAGTGACCTCATTTGGTCGCGTCCGAACGGCCGGCCATGCGGGCGCCATGTCCAGCGCGCAGTGGCTGCAGAGTTCGCGTCAGCGGTGACGATGGTGTGGACGGACCCTTTCGTTGTTTCACAGAAAATAGACGCGTTGTGAATTGTGATGCTATTACCAACTAATGGGTGTTCATGCTATATTCTCATCTGAAAATAAATTATTCGAAAATTCAAGATTGTGAAGTTTGTGGGAGATGTTGAGATCTTTTAGTTGACATCAGAACATAATTATATGGTTCTCGCAAATCCACTCTGTGTAAAGCAAAGGATTTCAGCTTAAAATGGTGGAGCTATTACAGGAATAGTATTACACATGTTTATTTTCCAAAAAAGTATCATGTGGTAATCAGTAAAACAAAAACTGATAGGCTAATTGGACAGTGACACACGAGGAAAAAAAATGAGGTTATACTCCTGTATAAGCCGTCTTTTTCAGTCTTGGAATACATTGTCAATTATTGCTCCTATATGAGACCGAGTCACTTCTAGTTTCCCTCAGTTCTAAAATAAGTGCCTTTTTTAACTTTTAGTGATCATATCTAACCATTTGTCTTATTAAAAAATATGAAAATATTATTTATTTTGTTTTGAATTGTTTTATTATTAGAGATATTTTAAGTATACTTATTTGTTTTTACATTTGCATAATTTTTTTAATAAGATGAGTGGTCAAAGGTGATATCCAAAAGTCAAAAAATAATATTTTTTTTAAGATGGAGTGAGTAGTTATCTAAGCAGCCAAACAGTAATGAGCAATAATTGATGTTTTTTATTGAACAGATGTTTTGGAAGTTGATAGACCTGAATGAGAATCCTCCAATATTTAAGGACCTATGGTGCATTTCTTCAATTTTGAAAGAGGAGCATAGTCAATTTGGTCCCTAAACTATACACGAATGCTCAATTTTGTCCCTCAACTTTTAAAAAGTCTAATTTGATCCTGAACTTTGGTTAGAGAGACAGATTCATCCCTGAGCTGACGTGGCTATTCACGTGGCACGTCATATCAGCATATAAATTGCCACATCAACTTCAATTTTAGATATTAAATTTCAAATTGATTTTTCTTTCAAATCATAACTCTATTTTCCGATCCGTTTGAACCACCGTACTTATCACAATTAATGCAACAAAACAAGATCATGTATGAATAAACTTTTATTTTTGGCAATGTTTGGCTATGTGAAGAATTAGATGTAAAAATTATACTGAAATGATACGTAAAAAATGTTAAAATTTTAAATACTTCTCTTGTGTTAACAAATTATCATTTCCAACATTTGGATTGCTTAAAGAGTCAATTTATTTAAAATATGAAGTGATATGTGAAAAATTATCAAATATATAAATATATGTTCAAATATATCAAAATGATACACAAAAATATTCAATTTTAAAAATATTTTCAAAGAGAAACTTGTTTGTTGCATTAGTTCTAAGAAACATGAAGTTTAAAATAGATTCAAAAATAGAGTTACGGTTTGAGAGAAAAATTGATTTAAAATTCAAAATTTAAAATTGAATCTGACGTGGCAATCTATATGCTGATGTGGCATACCACATGGGTAGCCACATCAGCTCATGGATGATTATGACTCTCTAATCAAAGTTCAGGACCAAATTAGACCTTTTGAAAATTGAAGGATAAAATTGAGCTTTTGTATATAGTTTAGGGACCAAATTGAGTATTCTCCCTTTTGAAAGCACAACATTTCCTTATTGCTTAAAACACTATAAAGTATTTTGATACAAATTCCTTTGGCATTTCATAGAGCACCTGGGCAGAAGCAGTGGCATAGCTAGGATTTAATGTCAGAGTGGGCCAAATTTTTTTTTCCCCACCCAAAAATTATAGTGCCAATTTTATAATAGAAGTTTAATAGTCAAACAAAATATCTTACAAACATAGTAAAAATAGGAAAAAAACTACTTTGCTTATTTTTGCCGGCTCTACGCTTTCTAATAGCTGTAAAGGAATTAAAAGTATCTTCACATTCAATGAAAGTTCAAAAATGATCATATAGAATATTATCTGCCATCCTATTTTTTAAGTTTTTCTTAAAAAATCGTAATTGAAAAATGCACTTTCAACATTTGTCGGCACCACCTATAGAATCAGCACCAATTTGAAAAAGTAATGCAATATCTTTGATGTAAATAAGTTTACCTTCCGAACTTATTTAGTTAAAAAAACTAGTTTATTTAAACTAGAGGAAATTTTGAAATTTCCTATAGTTTTTTTAACTAAAGAGGTTTGAAGGGTAAGATCTCTAGTTTACACCCCTATAATATATCTATCTTTTTCATATTTCACAAATCAGCAATCAAACGTTTCAGTTAACATTGTAAAGAGAATCTAGAATGTCAATTGAAAAAAAAAGAGTCAAATTATTTTTGAGGCCACGAAGAATGAGGATTGAGGCTTTCTGATTTCGTCAATGCCTCAAGGCCCTTAACGGCCACAGGCCTCGTGGCCTCACACTCGAACTCCAGCCAGACGCAGCTGCGCACGGCTGACACCCCGGCGTTCCTCCACCTGAACGAAGCATCTGAGCTGCTGCCTGGAGCCGGCGTCGCTTCATCCATCGTCGTGGTCCTTTCTCCTCCGCTCCTCTATCTCGCGCTTTCTTGTTTCTGTCACCTGCAGCTTGGATCGATTGACGGGCGTGCTCTTTGCTACCGCTTGAGCCAAATGGATGGATGGGAACTAGCTGAGTGGGCCTACCCGGCCCACCCGCTAGCTCCGCCACTGGGCAGAAGTGTTGGAGGGTGGGTAGAAATGTTTCGGTCACAACAATTTTTGTTCCCGTGTTCATTGCACTACTAATTTTCCATGACATTACTGCACCCATCGGATTAGTGTCTCTAGCTGGGAAAAAAACCTGAACAGATCTGACATTTTACAGATGGAAAATTGCAGTTGCAACTAAGCCACACCGACTGTGAGCTTGGTTTTCATCTCCCATCATAGAAAAACATAAGTCAGTGATATCCAACCTGTGGCGTTTTGCGAGCTTGGTGGCATACTCCCTCCGACACCATAATTGTAGATGTTTTGTATAAAATTTGAGTCAAATATTAGAAACACAAAATACAAATAATTTTAAAATTATTAAGATTAAAAATATAAAAAAATATAAGAATGGATTGGTCATAAAAAATTCTTTCATAAAAATATACATATGTCACTCTTTAAATAAAAACTTAGAAAAAACGTAAATCAATGTTACATCTTGGAGAACGTGTCATTGTAAGAAATATAGAAGGAGAGGGAGTAAGCCATAAGGCATCGCAATGGCCTTCGTCAGCGCAGCCAGTGGCATTGGATACATGGCACCGTGGCGGCCGCAACAGCGTCGGGAGGAGGGGTTCTTCTGGCCTTGGGAGACGGCCTGCGCCCGAGCCAGCACCAACGTGACCTCCTCCTGGAGAATTGGACCCGGTGAGGACTGTGATTCAGGCACCAATTGGGGCAGTCCCTTCAGCGTAAACAAGTACTCCATTTTAAAATATAAACATTTTTAAATTTAGTCAAAGTCAAATTTTTATCACTTTGATAACTAATAATGTTTTATCATATAAAAATTATATTTTTTGAATTCATTATTAAATAATTTTTCATAAATATTATATTTTATATTAAAAATTATGTAATTTTTTAGATATTCTTAGTAAAATTTAAAATTTTTTAACTTTGTCCAAACCTAAACCATCACAAAAAGTAACCAGACCATCATTCTAACACTTGACTGAAAGCTACTGTATCTACTCCTCTCTAATCCTCTCTCAGATATCAAAAGACAGAAAGTATCACCCCACAATTCTCAACCATTATCCCCCTAAGATTACTTTGCCCTTTAGCTAGGTAACCAAAAACTTCAGAGAGCCCCACAATTCTATCAATGAATTGAATGTTCCAGCAGAAAAGATTCAATTGTTTCGGTGGTGAAAATAAAATATTCCAATAGTAAAAATAAATTGTTCTAGTGGCAAAATCAAATTCGCATTAAAAATAAAGTGTTCTAAATACTTTGAAAAAAAATAAAAAGGAATTAACAAAAAGGAAAGAAAAAAATATAAATAAAGAAAATTTTGTAAAGAAAACATTAAAAATAAAAGAAAGAAAATATTAAAAAAAGAAAGAAAAATAAAAACGAGTCAGCACCCTTAGGATTTGAACATTTACTCTTGTGGCAAGATGTTTCTCGCAATTCTTGTGTATAGGTTTGGAGCTCTAGCTAGCGATTCCTCAATTCAAAGCATTTGTTGTGCTGTCAAAATCATGGCGCAAGCACACGGTGAGTTTTAGCTAGCGATTGCTCGGTTTCTTTTGGAAAAGGATTGGGGAGAGGAACGAGGAAGATGCGACTAGTGTGGTCGATTGAGGGTGGTACTAGAAGGGGAGAAACAAATGTGGGACCCATGTGTCAGGTGCACGTATGGGTATGAGTTTTTACTTTCTGTTAATAGTTTATCCGCAGATGTGAGATTAAACTCTCATCTATGCCCGTAGGTAGAAAATGATAATCATATCCGCGCCCATCAAGTCAAATATCCATGGGTGTGTGGATAATGGATACCCATTGCCATCTTAAGCACGCTAGTGAGCCAAGGATAAGATTGTATTTGTATTTTAAATTTCAAATTGATTATTCTCTTAAACCTAACTTATTTTTTGAATTCATTTAAACCACCATGTTCAAAAGAATTAATGCTAAACAATGACATCCTACACGAATACAATTTTTTAAAAAAATATGTTCAGTGTTAATGAATCAATATCTCAACAGTAAAATTAAATTGTTCCAATAGTGAAAAAAAATATTTTAACATGAAATGTCAGTTGGTCTAGTAGTAAAGTAATTTTTTTGTAATAAAAATAAAATCATCTAAATATTTCATGGATTTCAGGCATGAGAAAAGTAAAATGGGAAAAACAAAAACAAAAGCAAAAAATTTGAAAAGAAGTAAAAACTAAAAAGATAATAATTGCAAGTAAAAACTAAAAATAAATAAAACTGAAACTAAAAAAATTAAAAATAAAAAGGAGAAAAGTGAATAACAAAAATAAAAAAGACTAGCACAGCTTGTCCCAGGAGCTGGATGCATGGGGGAGGAGGAACTAGGGCGAGACAGGATGTGCCGGAAATGTTAGATGGGCTTGAAAGAAAAAAAAGGCCCAGCTAACAAGATGTGCGGAGGGAGATGGTTGTTACCCTATGCAGAGTCAAAGAACTACTCCGGCGGCGATGAATGACTACCCGAAATCCTATGCCTTGGTGGATATGAATGCCTCTGAGTCCTTCTCTGTTACGATCCCGCATAGCTTTGATCAACCGGATGATAACATAAGGGAATTTGGGGTTGGAAGAAGATAAGAACAGCAGGGTCAGGGAAGGAGAAAAACATGGTACAGAATATTCCCTCTTTCGTTGACGTGCCCACCTCCAACCGATGCCCTATATGGGCACCACCACATCGTTTGCTTATTACAACCCACGCACAGTTCGGCCCACGGCCCACGCACAACAGCTAGCTCACACACACAGCATGTCACAGGTCGTGATATCCCCCCCCCCCCCCCCTTCTTAGGCCACAGCTTGTCCCCAAGCTGTTGTCGACGGATGCAGCCTTTTCAGAGTATCGAAGTTTTCCCAGGTAGCTAATGAAGCTGGAAGTCCATGCCAACGAACTAGAACACGCAAGTAGCAGCTCCCCGTTTGGTCAGTTTGCACCCAAGGCAGGCTGCTGGAACAACAGAAGCATCAGAAGCAAGGACCATAATATCAGACTGAACCTGAGTAGCTGGAGGGATATGGCGTTTCAGCTGAAAGACATGCACCGTGTCATGAATTTGTGAATGTGCAGGCAGATCCAGTTTGTATGCCATTGTCCCATACGCTGTAAGATCTTGTATGGTCCAAAAAATCTGAAAGCAAGTTTTTGAGAGCTACGAGGAGCTAAAGACATTTGAACATAAGGTTGAACCTTGAGATATACCAAGTCACCCACATGAAATTGCCTCTCCGACCGCTGCTTATCAGACTGAGATTTCATATGTTGTTGTGCCCGTAGAAATTGAGACTGAAGTAGAGCTGTGAATTCCTTATAGCTCTTGAGCCAATCCTCCAGATCAGAGTGAGAACAAGCATGGTTATGAGAAATACCGAAGTGACGAGGAGGTGTCCATATAGTACTTCAAATGGAGAATGGTCCAAGGCACACTGATAAGTAGTGTTATACCAAAATTGAGCTAATGGAAGCCATGCATACCATTTGGAAGGAGAAGAATGAACAGCACAGCGAAGGTAGGCCTCCAAACACTGATTTAGCCGTTCAGTTTGACCATCCGTTTGTGGGTGATAAGAAGAACTCATGAGCAACTGCGTATCTGATAGTTTGAACAACTCCCTCCATAAGGTGCTTGAAAAAATGCGGTCTCTGTCTGAAATAATAGCTTCAGGCAATCCATGGAGCCGATAAACACTGTTGAAATAGACTTTAGCAATGTGAAATGCAGTAAAAGGATGAGTCAAGAGAATAAAATGAGCATATTTAGAAAATCAATGACCACTAAAATAGCATCATGATTTTGGGAATGAGGTAAGCCTTCGATAAAGTCCATACTGACCATAGTCCAAGCCTATTTTGGAACCGGGAGAGGTTGAAGTAAGCCAAGCAACTTAACGTGCTCAACTTTGGCTTGTTGACAGATGGAACATCCTTGGACAAAGGTAGTTAATGAATCTTTGAGTTTAGGCCAAGCAAATAATGCTTTGACTTTGTGATATGTACCCTGTATGCCTGAATGTCCTCCAATACCACCTGCTTGTAACACATGTTGTTGTGCCACAGTATTATGACCGATCCAAATTCTGTCATGATACCTAATGACTCCATCTGTTAAGGTAATGCCTACTGGGTGAGGGCCTGATAGGCTTAAGGCGGTGAGTAACTGTTTATCTTCCTCACTGTCCTAATAGCCAGCCACCAAATTTTCCATCCAAGAAGGTATACAAGTTGACATGGCGTTGACTGATGGAAATCACAGCAAGACAGGATGTCAGTAGCCGCATTAGAACTTCCCTTCTTGTACTAAATAATATATTGTAATCCCATCAATTTGACAAAAGCCTTGTGTTGAATACCAGTGGTAAGCCTTTGTTCACCCAGATGCATAAGATTGCACTGATCCGTCTTGATGATAAATTCTCGATGTTGCAAATAGGGGCACTATTTATCAACAGCGAGCAAGATAGAGAGATATTCCTTCTCATATGTGGATCTACCCTGATTAGTTGCATTCAGTCCTTGGCTCAAATACTACTTATCTTGCATTAGAACCACTTCAATACTCAAATTGCAAGCTACTGGATGGCCATCTTGCATTAGAACCACTCCAATACCCAAATTGCAAGCATATGTTTCCAAAACGAATTGCTTGGAAAAATCAGGTAACACCAGGACTGGGGTAGAACTTGTTGAGTTCAGGAGTCCATAGGAAGGGAACAACCTTGCGAAGCAACTAGGTCTAGGGATGGCAATTCGGGTCCTAGGTTCGGTCCCTGTAGGGTTTTAGACTGGGTGCGGGTGGGGGGGGGGGTTAGAATTCACTCACGGGTGACACCCACACCCGACCCATATAATATTGGGTGCGGGTGTGGGTTTTATTTCGCACCCGCGGGTGCCCCGTCGGGCCCCGAATACAACAAATCATATAGCCTAATCGGCCTTTTAAGTCTAGTCCACTACCCCAAACCCGATAGAGGACCTAAACACAACCCGAAACCCGATAGGAGACCTGAAACCTGACCTAAAACCCAACAAAAAACCCGAAACCCAACATGAAACCCGATGGAGGCTCGATACTCGACTTGAAACCCGACGGAAACCCGACACCCGTGTGTATATTATGATGGATATGCACTTTATGACAAAATATAATACAAACCCGACGGGGACCTGACACCCGCCCGAAACCTGATGGTTCGAGTGCGGGTTTCACTTTTCATCCGCCGGTGCGGGTCTAAGATTGCACCTGCAAAATTTTTTGGAGCGGGCGACCCGAACCCGACCCGTTGCCATCCCTAACTAGGTCAAAGGTTCGCTGATGATCCCAAAATGCGTAATGAACATTCTGTAATAACCAGCTAAACCGAGAAAGCCTCGGAGGTCCTTTACATTTTTAGGAACCGGCCAATGTTGAATTACTTAAACTTCGGTAGGATCAGTGGCAACTCTATGCTTAGAAATAACATAACCAAAGTATTCCAAGGATTGTTGAGCAAAGGAACATTTACTGTGCTTGACAAAGAGAGACTACTGCTGAAGAATACTGAACACTGCCTCTAAGTGTTTAACATATTCTGTCAAGGTAGGACTATAGATGAGAATATCATCAATAAATACTAGGACACACTTGCGTAGAAGTGAAGCAAATATTGTATTCATGTTATTCTAAAAAGTAGTTAGGGAGTTGGTGAGCCCGAATGGCATCACTGTGAACTCATAAATGCCTTGATGAGTTCTAAAAGCGGTCTTGAATTCTTCTCCTGCGAGCATGCAAATCTGATGATATCCAGAGCGCAAATCAATCTTAGTGAACCATTGAGCACCTGCCAATTCATCCAGTAACTCTTCCACCACAGATAGTGGATGCTTGTTCTTAATGGTGAGAGAATTGAGCAGTCTGTAGTCAACACAAAAATGCCAAGAACCATATGTCTTCCTGACTAATAGAACTGAAGAAGCACAGGGGCTTGAACTTGGTTGGATAACACCTGTAGATAGCATCTCCTGAACTTGCTTTTCAATTTTTGTCTTTTGATATGGTGAGTATCGATATGGTCGCACACTCACTGGTTGAGACCCTTCAATCAGTGGAATTCTGTGATCACGAGCACGACGAGGTGGTAACATCTGAGATCAGCAAACAATTTGTAGTATTTACTGATAATTGTTTGAACAGACTGGTATGGCTGTTTTTCAATCTGAAAACAGGGAGCAGAGCAGGGAGTTGTCAAAGAAGCTGCTGGACATAGGTCAATACAATGAGTAATGGCACTTTTCTTTAGCAACGCTTGAAGTCCCTTCGGAGAGATAGACAAACACTGAGATTACTCATTGTTTAGCAATCTCAGTGTGGATTAGTAACACTGAGATTACTCATTGTTTAGTAATAAAACTTCATAATTTTTCTTTTCCAATCAATCCACTTGGGTCCTTGAGCTTCCAACCAGTCAGCTCCTAAGATCATATCATAACTACTGCAAATTCTTGACCATCAACTCACATCTCATAGGACCTCCATCTACAGCTCTATAATGAGAAACTGGAATGTGGGTGGTAGCCAACTGCAACATAGGAATCCGCATGTCACTGATAAAAGTAGCTGCACTGCCTGAGTCTGATAGTAGGCCTCTTAGCCTTGGGAAACTTAGAAGTGTCAGCAATGGACATAAGTTCAGTTCCTTCATTAGAATCTGATTCTTCTTCAGGTTGAGAGACCTTCTGCACTTGCATTTGTTTTTTCTCGAACACGCAGGAGATCTACATGACAGCTAGAATTTCTTCAATTACTTGAAGTGGCACGTGAGATGGACAGTTATGCCCTTTGCTCCATTTATCACCGCATTTGAAACAGTCCCTTAGATTTTCTGTATGCCAAAAGAGTACTCAATTTATCTTCGACCTTAGATGCAATATCTTCTATCTTGTGGCGGTCCTTGGGCTTATCTGTTGAGGCACCAGCCTTCCAAGTTGGTCGAGATGAGTAAGTCTCATGTTTGGGGTGGCCTTTACGCTTACTTCCTTCATTTTCTTCTTCGTGCAACAATGACAGGGAACACACAGTATCCATATCGCAAGGGTGATGTAAAGACATGGCAGCACAAATATCATCTCTAAGTCCTTCCTTGAAGCGAGAAAAAAAAATACAGAACTAGCTGAGGGGTCATGCAAGAGAATATGGTGGCGCAACTCCTCAAAGCATTCAATATACTCAGCAATTGAACTGGTTTGGCCCAGAGCTAAATTTTGGCGCATGAAAAGTTGGTGTTGGTCCTTCCCCCATCTAGCAAAAACTAACTGACAGAGATCTTCCCATTTCTCCACACAACCATGCACCTCAAAAGTTTCCAACCATAAGACTGCTTTTTCCAGAAAATTCAGAGTGGCAAATGTAGTTCTCAAGGAGTTAAGCACAATAAAAACAATAAAGTAATCCTCACATTTGTGGAACCAAATTTTAGTGTTATCTCTAGTAATTTGTGGAATCAAAGTGGCAAATCTGTAGGGTTCTTCTTTTTGGGCGCCAATCGGAAGGTGGACGAGGCTTTAATTACCAATTGTTACGATCCTGCATAACTCCGATCAACCGGATGATAACAGAAGGGATTTTGGGGTTGGAAGAAGATAAGAACAGCAGGGTCAGGGAAGGAGAATAACAGGGTACAAAATATTCTCTGTTTCGTTGATGTGCCCACCTCCACCCAATGCCCTATAAAGGCACCGCCACATCGTTTGCTTATTACAACCCATGCACAGTTCGGCCCACGGCCCACACACACAGCCAGCTCACACACGCAGCAGAGGGATCACAGGCCGTGACATTCTCCCGCTTCTTCGTTACCTCTTCCAACTCCTCATCAGTGAGCGTTTTGTCGTCGACAGGGACAGGGAGGTGCGGGGGACATGGAGCAGCATGACAGCATCCTCGGGTGGGGATAGCTCTTGAACTACCACCCACTTGATGGGTTAGCTGGCAGACTCGTCGGGGATGTCGACGGCTACGCGAACACAGTGGTGCGGGGAGGACATCGCAGCGGAAGCAGCTGCGAGTGAAGAGAAGAAGTACCGCAGTGTTGATTAGTTTTTAATCGAATGGCTGACGATTTCTTGCTACCGTGGCTAAATAAGGTTTGAAAGAATGCCTGGCGTTTAATATGTACTAGTAGAGATTTGCGCTGCCCGACTAGACTCTGGCATAACATCTTGGTTTATCCTTATGTGTATGTGACTGTAGATAAGGATAAAGTTCAAGTGCGTGCACATTGTGTTAATTGGAAGTTTTAATTTCTGATGACACCTTTCTTGGGATTCTCAGATTTAGACAAATCAATACTAGAGGGAAATGTTTTTTTACTTGGTGATTTTTTTTGCTGCGGCACGGAGATCTGTAGGTATCGTCATGGACAGAGACAAATCACCACGACCACAGTCCACAACACAAAGTCACACACTAATCTCAGTGCTCCGGTGAGCCGGCAGCAATAGTCAGCGCCGTCAAAGGACCGTGCATCTGGGACTCTGTCCAATGCGGGAGGCTGTCACGACCTGTCCTGCGGCCGTGCCACCTCAGACGGGAGCAGACTGTCCATCGGCGGATTCAAACGATTCACGAAGCAAGGTCCCAGGAGCATGACGCCGGCCCATGAATAAATGACGGGGCGCATGGCGTGGAGCACCAGCTCAAAATGAATTGTCATTCTCCAACTAACTCTCTCTCTCTCTCTAGATTTCTCACCTACCCCTCAATCTGTATCCTTGCTGGATTGTAACACCCCCAAATTCTGGTTCGGATCGGTGAATCCTGAGGAGAGAGTTGATTCGGTCATGTTGGCCGGATTGCAATTGTTATTGTTGAGTTCTTCTCGATCGCTTGCTTGTTTTCTCTTGTTGATTGAAGGCCGATCTCCGATCGAACATTACACTGCTATCAGAGACAAGACTGTTTCTTTCCTTGATTCTTCGCTGAATTCCTGAGGTGTTCTTCAGTTCAGTGTTCGCACATCACAGCAGCGTAGTATCAACCTAGTCCTCAGGCTCGTTTCCTAGCTGATCGGATGGAGGCAACAGAGAACACCTTGCTCGCATCTCTCGCTACACTCACGATGAAACTCGAGTCTATGGAGCAGAAGGTTATTGGGTTTTTGGCTGACATGATCATGGTCCACAAGAAGGCTGATCTCGCTATGCAGTCCATCGGTTTGGTTCAACAGGAACAACATCAGGTGGCAAAGATGTTGAAGACTTCCCGCAGTGGTAGTGATTCTGCTACTACGGCTGGTGTGATCGGTGATACTCTTGGTGCAGTTTCGGCCACATCGCTCGGTCCGCCACCACCCCCTCCTCCACCAGTTTCTCCTGAGGTATCACCATCTTCTTCGCCCTCTCAGCCTGTCTCTAGCTGTGGTGTTGCTCATAGTGATGTTGATTGCTCTGACACTCATCGGCGCCCCTGGCTACCTAAAATGGATTTTTCAGTGTTTGATGGTAGTGATGTTCGTGTTTGGCTGCACAAATGTGATGCCTACTTTGTGCTCTATCAAATTAATGATTCATTTTGTGTGACTGCTGCTTCGTTAAATTTGGTTGATAGAGATGCACATTAGTTTCAGTCTTATAAGCATCTTGAGGGTTTATATCATTGGGCTCAGTTTGCCCTTGCTGTTGCTAGGGATTTTGATGTGGATGTGCATCGCATGAAAACTATGGAACTCCTTAATCTGAAGCAAACTACTACTATTGCTGATTATAGAAAGTCATTTGAGCAGTTAGTTTACCACATACGTCTCTATTATTCTTGTCTTAGTGAGACTATGCTGGTTTTTCAATTTTTGTTGGATCTTAAAGATGTACTACGAGCTGTGGTTGAATTACATTTACCTACCACTGTTGCTAAGGCAGCTACTCTGGCTGCTGTGCAAGAGCATTTCTTGGCAAAACCCTGGAAACAGTCCTCTAAACTTCATCACAGACCATCACATAATGTGGGCCCTCGTGAGCCCAAGTCTTCCTTCTCCAACGATGATTTGTGGAAGGCCAGACAGTTGAAGGAGTACAGAAGGCTTAATGGTCTTTGTTTCAAATGTGGGGAGAAATACACACCTACTCATAAGTGTGCTGCAGGTGGTGCTGATCAGTTAGATGCCTTATGGGCTTTCACTGTTGATGGAGAAGGCTTTCGATCTGAAGAACTGTTGGATGCTCTAGAGACTCCATCAAATGGTTCTTCTGATGCAGACTATTTTCTGTCCTTAAATACCCTATCTGGTCAACCTAACTCTCGAACCATACAACTGAGAGCACTTTCTACGAATTAGGCTCCGATGCTTTTACTTGATTCTAGTAGTTCTCACACATTTGTGAACTCTACATTTTTGAGTAGGCTTAATTGCCATGTTACTTCCATTACTCCTATGAATGTGCAAGTAGCTAATGGAGCAATCTTACTGCATTCTGGTGAACTCAAAAGTTTTGATTGGTATATACAGGGCCATACTTTAACTTGTGATGCTAAGATTCTTGACATTGAAGCATATGATTTAGTACTTGGTATGGATTGGCTTGAACAGTTCAGTCCCATGCAATGTGATTGGATTAACAAATATATCACCTTTGAGTATCAGGGGCACATGATTACTTTGTAGGGCATCTCATCTCTATCTCCAACATCATTGCTTGAAGTCTCTCAAGAACAAGTGATGAAGTGGAGCAAAGGAAATGATTTGTGGGCTGCTGTTATGGTTGAACCAGTGCATTTACAGTTTTCTCTCTCTGTTTCTTCTGAAACAGATGTGTTGCCATTGCCACTTACTGAATTCATTACTAAGTTCAGTGACATTTTTTAGGAATCGACAAGCCTCCCTCCCTCTAGAACTTATGACCATGCCATTTCTCTTGTTCCTAAAGCTACACCTGTGAACTGCAAGCCTTACAGATACTCCCCTGAATAGAAAAATAAAATAGAAAGACAAGTGAATGAGACGATGCAAGCTGGTATTGTTACACCTAGTTTGAGTCCCTTTGCATCACCTGTTCTGTTAGTTAAAAAGAAGGATGGGTCTTGGCGTTTCTGTGTCGATTACAGAAAGTTAAATGCATTGACTATTAAGAAAAAGTTTCTCATGCCTGTCATTGATGAGTTTCTTGATGAAGTATCAGGTGCTAAATACATTTTCACTTTGGATCTTCGTTCTGCATTTCATCAAATCCAAATGTTACCAGCTGATGAGGCCAAGATAACTTTTAAAACACATCATGGACATTTTCAGTTCAAGGTTATGCCTTTTGGACTTACTAATGCCCCAGCAACATTTCAGTGTCTGATGAATTCTATTTTTGCCCCATTCATGAGAAAGTTTGTGCTGGTGTTCATGGATGACATATTAGTTAACAGTTCCTCTTTTGAAACCCATTTAGAGCACCTGCAGTTGGTCTTTCAGACACTGGCAGACAACATACTGTTTCTCAAACTTAGCAAATGTTCTTTTGCTAAGCAAACCTTATCTTATTTGGGACATATCATTTATGATCAGGGTGTAGCTACAGATCCCTCAAAAACTGCAGTTATGCTCACTTGGGCTATTCCATAGAACTTCACTAACCATAGAGGATTTTTGGGTCTCACTGGATATTGAAAGAAGTTTGTTAAGAATTATGGCATTTTGGCCAAACCCCTCACTTCGTTGTTACAACAGAAGAATTTTATGTGGACTACTTCAGCTCAAGAGACATTTACTAATCTGAAATCTGCCATGAGCTCTACTCCTGTGCTGGCTTTCCCTGATTTCTCCCAATCATTTGAGATTGAAACTGATGCATGTGATCTGGGTATTGGAGCAGTTTTATCTCAATGTGGTCATCCTATTGCCAACTTTAGCATGGCTTTGAGTGTTGCCAACCAAAAATATCTAATATGAGGAGTTTCTTGCTGTTCTTATGGCTGTGGAAAAATGGGGGGTCCTACTTACATTACTCCTGTTTTGTCATTGAAACAGATCACAAGAGTCTGTGTCATTTGCAGGATCAGAGCTTGTCCACTGATCTTCAGAGAATAGGATTGCAGTATAAATTCCAATACAAGAAAGGCATTGACAATAAAGCTACTGATGCCTTGTCTCGAGTAGGCCATCATTTTTCTCTGGCTGCAATCTCTGCTACTGTGCCTGTTTAAATTCAAGAAGTGATGGATTCCTATGTCACTGACTCTAAAGCTCAAGCTCTTCTTGCTGAGCATGCTATTAAACCCCAAGGAACAAGGATATTCTTTGACTGATGGAGTTATCAGATATAAGAATACTATATGGGTTGGCCAAAACTCTGCATTGCAGAATAAGCTTTTACATGCTTTTCACACTTCTGCCATGGGAGGCCATTCAGGCATTCAGGCCACTTACCAAATGATCAAGAAAGTTTTCCATCAGACAGACCTTAAACAAGCTCTGGAAAATTTTGTTAAGCAATGTCAAGTTTGTCAACAAGCTAAACATGAGAATATTTTATCAACTGGATTGTTGCAGCCCCTGCCTATTCCTGATAGTTCTTGAAAAGATATCTCTATTGGCTTTGTGGAGGGCTTGCCCAAGTCTTATGGTTATACTATTATTCTGGTGGTTGTAGATCGGTTTACCAAATATGCACATTTTCTTGCTCTTAAATACCCATTCACTGCTATGCAAGTTGCCACCACCTTCTTCCATACTATTATCAAACTTCATGGGTTACCGAGAACAATAGTATCTGAGAGATAAAAAATCTTTACAAGCTTTTGTTGGCAAGAATTGTTCAAGTTGCTCAACACTGGCCTGCATCTCAGTTCTGCTTACCACCCTTAAAGTGATGGTCAAACCGAGAAAGTCAATCAATGTGTTGAAATGTATTTGAGATGTGCTGTTCATGATGCTCCAACTCAATGTTTTAAATGGTTATCACTTGTAGAATCAATGGGTTAAATGGTTATCACTTGCAGAATTATGGTATAATACCTTCTATTACACAGCTTTGCAGGGCTCCCGATTTCAGGCCTTATATGGCACCTCTCCTTCTCCAGGCCTATTACCTCAGCTGGATCAAGCCATTAATTATGATGTCGTTGCTCACTACTCCGTCCCCCACGGGAGGCAGCGTCCGTGGCGCGTCCTGATGTTCCCCCTGCCATTCCTGCAGGACCACATCAACCCGATGCTGCCGCCCGCCGACGTGCTCCACGGCCGCGCCGTCGCCGTCACCGTGCTCCACGTACGCTCGCTTCAACGCGCGGCATCACGCATGCTACCCGGAGGTCACGTTCATCAACGTGTCAGACGGTGTCCCCGCGGATGTAGCCGCGTCCGGTAATATCATCGCTACAATTCAAGCAAATTAGGGAGACATCACCTGTAAAAGGATAGTCCCTCTCTCTGGTATAAAAAAGAAAGTTGTTTTGATAACATTTCTAGTCAAACATTGGAAATTTAAATTACACATAATTTTATTTGTCAAGTTTAAAATTTTGAAAAATATATAATTAGATTATTCTTAAAAAAATACTTTCATAAAAGTATACATATTTCGCTTTTCAATAATTTTTTTATAGAAAATAAAAGTCATAGTTATATTTTGAATACCATGTTGTTATCTAAAACACCTTCTTTTTTGATTTGGAGTATAATGTAATCAATCTACACTCAAAAAGATAAGCAATCAATCAAGCACATCTATCGATTTTCATGAGCAATATATCTGATGGACATGTCTCTAAAAAATTTTGGATCGCCATTTTCTAGTGAACTTTAAGTACTCCTACTTGTTTTTAATAAAAATAAACTAGAAATTATTCTTGTATCATTAACTAAAATTCAGAGGGAGTATCTACTTGATAAAAAACTTTAGAAACAACTGGCATTAATATTTCATATATATATGTTTTGGTTAGACATGCTTCATCCGTCCCACAATAAGTGTTACGAGCAATTTACGTATGGTCAAAGTCAAATAGTTTTCAATTTAACTAGACTCGTAAAAAT